>MQRK01102247.1:0-13427 GCA_001938485.1 Girardia tigrina
TTTTCTAAAATTTTTGCACTTAGTTACGGTGCAATTACTCATAGTTACCGTGAGATTTTGCCTAGCAACCTATAGTAATATATACTCCTTAGCAAGAGGGCTATCCAATGGAGCAATAATAAGGCCCTTAGCAACGGTTGCCATGGCAACCGTCACCTAGTTACCGAGATCAGGTTACTGGCCCTTAGCAACGGTCACTAAGGTGATCGCGACCGTTGCCGTGGTAACGGTAACCCCCCGTGGGACATCGCGACCGTAACTAAGGTGATCGCGACCGTTGCCATGGTAACCGCGACCGTTGCTATGGTAATCGGGTCGGTTGCCATGGTAACCACGATAACCCATATCGTTGCCATGGTTACGGCCAGGGGGGGGTGTAGGCCGAATGCCCATTTTCTCCCTACTATCAGTTGCTGACAAAACCACTTCTGTGTTAGATTCCGAAAAATGTACGACCTCAACTCCGTACCGGCTAGGTTAATAACATGTACCGTAAGGCCCGGGACAGTCCTGGAATTTCCTTCACTCCAACTCACAAACAAAATCCCAATAAATAAAATTATTCTACGTGGGTAGAAAAGTTGATATAATGTTCCTGCATCACCAGTCTTTTTTAGTTTTTACCATTCACAAGCAAAAAACATGATTTTTTAAAATTCGCTCACGTTTTTCTTTTTGAAAAATACAATTGACAAAATCAGTTTTTTTATGGTCCAAAAACGAGCTCCTTTTCAAGCCAAATGCCTGAAAATGTGTTGGCGGCTAGGGCTCCGCCCCAGAACCCCTAATCGCGAGCAGCTTAGCGTCTTCGAAGCTCGCGGTCAGGTGCCTTCGGCACTCTCGTTCGTCCACTTCAAAAATAGCATCCCTGAACGACAGAACAGATATGTGCTCACCCTAGTACCGGCACCTATTTTTTTTACAAAAAAAGCACTGTATATATATATATATATATTTCGAAAAATGATTTTCATTTTGTTGTCTAAAACGAATGATTGAGTTGGAGATTGAGAATATTGCGAAGTTTTAAAAATAAAGATTTCCTTGGTGAATTTTCCTCGTTATATTTTGATTTTTAAAAATAATTAACATTTCATCGGTTTGTGATCGTTTATCTTCATCGAAATGTCTCTCGTACCCGATATCAAAAATCTCAACATCACCGTACTGTCCGATAACGATCAAAACGAAAATCGTGATTTCATTGTAAATCGTCATCGGAAAACGGAAATTAGACAAGAAATCGATGCTGAAAGTTTAATTCCAGGAACTCATCGCATTATTGATTGTTATCACAACAGCAGCGATAGGGAATATATGGCGGTAATTTTGGGGAAATACGAATTTAAGGAGACTTTGGGTGGAGCATGTAGTGCGAAGGAGAAGCGGGACGACGCCGAGATAGTAATTCACAAAAAGACCGAGGATCAATCGCGCTTGGAGATGGATGAGCGAGAGTTGGCCACCAGATGACCATGGACAGTAACAATAACAGTCAACCTCCAGAAAGGGACGATAAACCAAAAAGGTTGGGAATGAACTAATTTTAAAATATTTTGGATAGTAATTATTGGAAGGAAACTGTTAGTGGATACTGGGGTGAAAAGCTGAGAGTTATTCAAATATACCGAAACAGTGCGATCACCAGGCTACCATTAAATCGTAATTATTTATTAAGAAAAAAATGGTTTATAGACTCCTTCAATGAAAAGAAATGAATACTTTTTGAAAGGTTAAAAAAATGTTACTCAGCCATAAAACATTAAAATTTAAAGTAGTGCAATCGACAGTAAATACACAGATACTAAAATAAAACTATAAAAATTAAAAACTATTATCGGCCAACAAAAAATCGATTATTCGAATAAATGTTTATTTCGATAATCGAATATTACAGTCAATAAATCATCGTCAACAAAAAGCACAATTTTAGATAAAAATTTCGGTTGCAATTTATAAAACTATTTTCAACATAATTATACGAATGATTTTTTTGAAAATTCAAATTACACAAATTTTATGTAAAATAAAAACCATTTTTCATTTGAATTTATCACAACAATTATAGATAATCAATCATAAAATTTAATTCCTTAAAGGATGTTTTTTCCTTAAATTATGTCGCCAAATAAAAACAAAAATCTGATATTTATCATAAAAAACCACCACGAAAAATTTATAATTCAATCTCTATATAATATGGAAGACATCAGAGAGATAAATATTTCAATTTGGCGCATCTTATGTGTTCATTTTTAAAAGCAAGTTCATGTGACTTAAATTCAAATTTTAAATGTAAATTTAAATTACTTCAACAAAACAATTGTTATGATTGAAATAAATATTAATTTAAAATAGTTGCTGTTTTTTATAAATATGGATAGAAGTAATTATAATTTTAATTAGTTTTCAAATAAATGATTTTTAAAAAATGTTTATTATTTAAAAAATTAAATTACAAAGTGTCAAAATTGTAGTTATAAATAACTCAACATTTAGAATGCAATTTTGATTTTAGAATAAAACTCTGCTAGTTTTAGAATAAAAATTTGAAATATTTATAAAAATAGTCTTAATATACCGCACAGTTAAATCTCCAAGTTTCACTTCAGAATTCTATATATCAACAAGTAGAAATTATTTAATATTTACAATCTTTTTAGAATACCTAAACAAATTAATAATCACGACTTTCGCCTCTTTTATAATTCGTTATTTTCTTTCTTAATCTACTCAATTCTTCGACGAATTATGTTTCCATCTTTCAGATTGTGTAGTTCCAATTGGTGTGGCGATATATGTCTTCAAATTTGGTACGGTCCATCGAATGGGAAAGTATCCTTTCTCAGTTTTGTAGGATCTTGTTTTACAAAGACTTTCTGACCATCCTCGAAATGTCGATTTGTTCTCTTTTTTCTCTCCCAATGTTTCATTCGTCTTGCCGCTTTCTCTAAATTTTCTCTTACGTTCATCTTGTTCACGTAGCTCTCTTCCGTTTTAGCCATTCCTGCTGCCGTATGTAAGTTTCTTTTTCTACCAAACACAACTTCGAAGGGCAAATATCCGGTCGTACTCTGAACTGTTGCATTTAGACAGAATTCTATCTTCGGATCAATTTGCCACCATGATCGTTTGTCTGTGTCTCCTCTGTTTGTTACTATCATGTCTCTCCCTTTTCGAAAAGTTCTTTTTTCCAACCCGTATGACTGATGTTGAAATGGGCTACTAAATCTTTGTTCGATTCAATATTTCCTGCAATAATCTTTAAATTTTTCGACAGTAAAACATTTTCCATTGTCTGTTAATATTGTTTTTGGTTTCCCATATCTATATATCCATTTTATCAACACGCATTTTCGAAAACTGGTCCATTGTGACCCATAGATATGGGTACATACTATTCTTGTCACCCACATATGCGATATTCATCACGACTTGCTCTACAAACTGGTCACTTCTTATTGGAATCAACTTCTCTTATGTTTTTTCACTTGTAATTTTTCTGCGTATGCATTCCTGACATTCTCCTATAACGATTTGTACCTCTTTCGCTAAATCTGGTAGCATAAAATGATTTTGGATATACTTCTTTGTCTTTTTGATACCTACATGACATAAATCTCTATGTCTTTTCCTGATGAAATCTCTTCAAATTTGTTTCGGAACCAATTGTAACACACCATTTCCTTCTTACCTACCCCATAACCCATTCTGAAAAACTTATTTGTCCTCTAGTTGTAATAAATTTTTTGGGATTTCATTCTTTTCACCCTCTGCCATCTCCTGTATTTTTTTCAACTTGTTCAACTCTGAGCACTTTTCTTTTTCGTCTTTTATTCATTGAATTGTAGACTGAATCACCACTGTATTGATGTGTTTCACCCTTGCTTTGGTTGATTTTGGTTCTTCGTGTTTTGTTTCACATTGTACACAGACTTCGTCATATAGCCTTGATTTTCCATCTGCATTTCCATGTTCGTCACCTTTTCTATACTTCAAATCAAAGTAAAAATCCGCCATGTTTGCTGACCATGTCTGAAATTGAGGAGTTATTGACTTGGAAGTACTCTTCATATACACCAGTACTTTATGAACAGTTCTTACTCTAAATCGCTTACCATATAAATATTGCTTAAAATGTAACATGAACTCTTGTAGAGCTAATAGTTCCTTTCTTGTCACACAGTACCCTTTTTCATGCGTGGTTAAAGTCCTCGAAGCATACGCGATTACTACTTCTTTCTCTTCTGATATCTGACTTAAAACTGCTCTTGTCGATGTGAATGATGCATCTGTATCTAAGATGAAATTATTATTCGGGTTCACATATGCCAATATTGGAGCACCAAATAGCTTTTGTTTCAACTCGTTAAAACTTCTGTCACACTTGTCTGACCAAAATATTTCTTTACATTTTCCGCTACATGCACTGAGCAAAGCTGCTGCTAATTCTGCGTAATTCTTGATAAACCGTCGATAGTAGTTACACAGACCTAAAAATGCTCGTAAATTTTGAGTACACTTTGGAATCGGAAAATTTTGAATTTTTGTCACTTTCAATTTATTTGTTTTTTTGTCTGTGAGTAAAAGTGCCCGGTTGTTACATGAATTTATTCGCACCATACTTCGGGTCAAAGCCGTCTTCAGCATGTGCCCTGTTTTTCACAGGGGTTCTTTACTCGTGGTGTCCCCCCGCACCCTTCAATTGGGTGATCGTTTCCGCCAAGCTTGACACTTTTACTCACGACCCTATCAACTCATCATGGGAGCATTATTCTTCCTCCCATGATGGATTGTTTTCATTCTTAGAAGAGTCTCCAACCCTTCTCCTATATGGGAAGGAGACTTGTAGTTCTTCGTCAGATGATTCATCATCCTGGACTTGATCTTCTTCACTCCACTGTTGCACTCGAATTCTAAAGTTATATGAATGTAGGAGTGCATCCAAGGTGGCTGGGTCAAAATCCTCTGTGTCCTTAGACTCTGCGTGCTCATAATCCCTTTCCTCCATCATGGGCATCGATTCATGAGGTTCTTCCATGTCCTGTACTTTCTTAATCTCTGAGTCCCACTGTTGTATACCACAACAATTTAAAAAAAATATTTTTGATGCGTGTAGATAAATTATTAATTATTAATGTCGAGAAATAAAGAATTGCTTAAATATACTAACATTTTAATGAAATAAACAAAATTCGATTTTTTTCTCATTTCACTGTTGTTCAAACTTTCTGTTCGACACTTTCTAATAAATAATTCTAGAAAGCCGCTCGCTCGATTAAATGATTCTCGTTCTTTTTCTCTTGTTTCGTTGGCATTTATCAATGTGTGCCACAATTTCTGCATCCCAGGCGTTTTTCCCTTCCAATTCGCGGAAGGTGATAACGTTGGCGTCAAGGCGATGAAATTGACGAGTCCAAAGACAAAATTGTCGTACGCGCATTGTTTGCTTCGATTCTGCAAGCCAAAAGGCGGCCTGATGTACTCATCGGGGAACCCGAGCAAGATCTTACGCGGGGACTACATCATGAACAAGTCCTATCGGATCACGATGCTCGAGAAGATTGTTTGCTCGATCGTATGTGATGCCATCACTCTCAGCAAGTCGGAGTCCAAGCAGTTCAACAAGCGGATCGAGAACCCGTATTCCGTTCATCTGCTGGTGGACAATCTTTCTGTGGCGACTCACTACACAATCGGACAAGTCGCCCAATACGAGCACGGATTTTGTCCTGGATTCACCTCTAATGAAAAGGACGAAGATGAAAAATACACGATAGTCGGATTTGAAATCGAACCGATCAGTGTCAGTCAAAAATCAAGAGAGACCCCCTCACACCCACTAAGGATCACAGCGTCCCGGTGATACGTCCATTGCGCTGCCGAGTATTTAACATTTTATACAGAGTAGCCAATTGCAATTCGTTGTATCACCTTTGGTGGAATCTTTTGGGTAGTCAATATATCGGTGCTCCTCTTCGGCCAAGTTCATAAAGCACCTACCTGAAGAGTTTGCACCGACACCGTGGTTTTCGGCATGGCCCGACGGCAAATTTTGGCCAAGTTCTGGAAATGGTCCAGATTCCTGGTGTTGCTGTTGTCCATGTTCTTTTTTGTATCATATTGACTTTTTACATCAATTAGACATAATGTCTTTGATCTTGGCACAAGTGCAAGTCTACTCGGTCTCTCGAAGGTGCATATTGACACTCAGTATCTATGATCACTATGCAATCAAGATACTGAGTGACCTGCTCTCTTACATATTTGTGGACCGAATTGTGCCTATATTTCCGGAAGCCCTCAGCAAACCGACACCCGGTCAATACAAGGGCAAGTGTTTCCTTATCATTGTGACACCAACGACAGTGACCTCTGTTCCTTGTACTGCCTGGGCGGTAATTAGCAAGGACTGTATAAGTCATCGCCTTGTGGTAGAAATACCACTCACTGTAATTCAACTCCCTCCATAAACAGCACAGTGGAAGCTAATTGTAGAAATCAGGCTTCTCGCAAGTCGATCAGCACTGCTTTGTTTCGTCCATTTGTGTATCCATGATTTCTCTACCAGTCTTCTTAAAGTCCTGGACACACTGTCCTTCAGGAGGGGCGTGAGCAGTATGTTCTTGTCCGTTTAATCTCTAATAGTCTCCGTCTCCCCATTCGGAAGTATCTTTTCCCAAACAAAGGATTGATGGAGATGGAGACATATTCCTTGTTCATTCTGCACCTGATTCATTTCAATTTGGTGCAGTTCCTTAATCTTGTGTATGGTGAACTTGATCTTCGCCCACCAGTTCTTGATCTTCCCAGAAGTGGTTCCTGCGTAGAGCCAGTCCAATGCTGCCTCAATTAACAATAAGTTCCACTTTCGGGGACCTGTTGCACCTCTATGGAAGGAGAAAATCGCCGCGTTCATAGTCATCGTATTACTACACGCGATCGTCTAAAAACTGTGGGCCAATGATTGAATCAAGTACTCATCTAATACTGATTTAATCCCGACCCCACATTTGATCTCGGAGTGTATAGATATGCATTAGATGCATTTTTGGGCAATCCAAGCACCTTCTTGTGCAACAGTTTGATCATATTGTCCAGATTGTGGCTCTTGCCATCCAGAGTCCCATACGGAATGTAAAAGATTTCGAAGGCGAAGATTAATTTGGAGTGCAAATATATCATATAGGCCTGCATGTTTTGGCACGGAAACAAAACAGATTCTGCTATTTGTCTAGTTTCTCTTGTCACTGCTGCAAACTTTTCTACAGGGACCTCTCTGATGTTCTCTGAAAAGTGACCCCCTAAATAAACCACAAAATTACCCTCCTCTATCTCAGGTAACGTGCTTCCATATATTTGAATCCTGATGTTTTCTCTATATGGAATAGCAATTCGCGCACACTTTGATGGGCGGAATTTGATACCTAAGATGTCGGTGAGCTCTACTGCTCTGTCCACCATTGCCTGCATTCTCTCCTGATTATTGGCTAACAGGACCAAGTCGTCTGCATATGCTAAACAACTAACGCGGTGATTTGCTATAATAAGACCGCCACCATATACCTTGTCTAAGTCCATTATAACAGGGTTAATGGTTATGTTAAATAGTAACATGGAGAGAGGACATACCTGTCTTACCCCACCAAGATTGAGATCTGTTTCGTCACTGTGTTGTCGCACTTGTACGCAGACGAGCAGTCCTTGTACAGCTGTCTAATCAGGTCACAGGAATCCTCTCCTACACCCATCCTTCTCAACAGTTTCAAGATAATCTCTACTAAAACTGAACCGAATGCATCAGCATTGTCCAGCATAGTGGCACTAAACTGCACCCCATCCATCAATGAAACGTACTTGTCCAGAATCGCCCTAATGAAAAATTTGTGCTCAGCACAGCCATCATGCGGTCCCAGACTCTTTTGCATCGGGTGTAGGAGTTCGTGGAATTCAATCCACTCATTCAATTGGTCTCTTAATAGCGTTGCCAGAATCTTATTAGCACACTCTAGCAATCCTATCGGTCTCCATGAGGAGGCTTCCCTATATTGGCCTTGATTTCCCGGTTTTGAAAGAAGAATAGTAAAAACTTCTTTCATCTTTTGGGCACAACTCGGCTGTTATTGACCCTTTTGTATAATTTGGTGAAAGTTACTCCCACTGGATCACAATACAACATATCTTTATATGTTATATTTGAATAATCAGGGGAGGAATTATTCGCTTTTTGAAGTTCACTCACCACATCGCCACTTTCCACTTCTCGGAACTCGAATGGCAATTCATTTGGAGCTAAAGTGATTCACAATTGCCTCTGTTGACGGTGTGGTGTCAGCAATAGTGTTGTTCAAATTTAATTGAACCACCTTCCTCGGATGATTCTTGTACATCTTCCTCAGGCCAGGATCCTGATTGGTTGACTCATTAGTGATGTTTCCCATGTACAAGTTTCTCCTTTTTATGGATCAGTGCGAGTATGTATACATAGTTATATCCATCTCCATCATGTCTTGGTCAACCAATGCTGGGCGGATCTCAGCAAATGTGATTGATCTGTCCACTCCTGCTGCATGAGTTGCTACAAGAGTAGCCCGATCCTCCTTTTTTTGGTCGATGATGTGGGACCCTTCTTCTTTACTCTCAACAGGAGCGGCACAATCTTCTGTTTGATTTTTTGGACATTAATATCGAACAGATCTCGGTCCTTCATGAGAGCATGAATAAATCCATACACCATCAGCTCTGTTTCTTCACTATTTATCACCAGTTGGTGAGGTTGACCAAACAAATTGATCTTCATTTCTCTTTTAGTGTGACACAAATTTTCAATATATTTGGCCGCCATCTTCATTCTTACCAGTAAACATTCATCAATTATGCCTGCTGTCGCATCCAGTACTGATTTATGTGTGTGCACTAAGTCCCCAACAAACAGCACCAATTTCCTGTTTTCAATCAGCTCTGGCATGTAGATGAACATCTTTTTGGCGAAATTGTTAAGGTTAAAATGTTTTCTGAGAAACGCCACATTATCTCTGCTGATTGCAGTCGCAACAACTGGCTTAACTGTAAGATTTTTGTGGCTCAATGTGTACGCATTGATAAACACCCAGAAGTGATCTTCTGTGAACGATAGATATTCATGTAATGAATTGTCCAGGAGAGCAGCTACATCTCCAATCATTTGTGGAATATTCTAGTCAGTCGATGTCATTTCCACAAACTGTCTCACACTTCTACCAGCCATTGCCGGATCCTCCTCCAATTCATCTTCTACCAATAAGGCCGCATATATGCATACAAATGGACCGCAATCATAATCTTTGTTCTGATATATGGCCGGTACACACTCGATATCAAACTCTAGAAGGCTATTAAACAAGAATTTGTTGACAATACCCTAGAGCTTCTCTCCCATCGCCATCGTCTCATTCTTCAACTCATTCTCTTTGAGGGGGTCGAATATAAAGGCAATTCCATCTTCTATCGAGACCGCATAGCTTTTGCTTCAACTCGGTAAAACTTTTGTCACACTCGTCTGATCAAAATATTTCTTTACATTTTCCGCCACATGCACTGAGCAAAGCTGCTGCTAATTTTGCGTAATTCTTGATAAACCGTCGATAGTAGTTACACAGACCTAAAAATGCTCGTAAATTTTGAGTACACTTTGGAATCGGAAAATTTTTAATTTCTGTCACTTTTAATTTTTTTGTTGAGATTGTTTTCGTTTTTCCTTCTTTGTCAATTATATGTCCCCTACTTCCTTTGTTGATGAATCTATTTTAGTAATATTTAAATATCCATAATAATTTTATATCGATTTTTTAATGAAAATCTATATATCATTAAAAAAGTGTGAACTCAACTTATGATGCTTCTTCGGGTACTCATGTATTGAATGTTGCCCAGCAACAAGTATTACATGTTTCTTATTCATTTGCAAGATATATATATTTATTTATTCATGTGGTACGCGTATCCTCAGGTAAACCTGTACAGTAGGGTGGCCTTTATCTGTGGGTTAAAAATTAAAATGTTTTGGCTTTCGTGTCTCTCTCCCAAAAATCATTAATTTCTATTAATTTTATTTAATGTCTATTAAATATATATATTTAATTGACATTTCCATATGGTTTAAAAACAAATCATACAAATATTTATTATAATATCATTTTTAAGGCTCCTTTAAGAAACTAGAAGTATACTGTATATATGAACAAAGGAAAAACAGCATAATTATCTGCCATTTCATCTTAAAAAGTTTCATTTTGAAACCTTTTTGGAATTGCTTACAGTGGTCATCAATTAACTGGATGATAAACTTTATTTGGTCTTTGTTTTTAGTAGTACATTTTGTGAAATTCTGCTAGAAGGATACTTCATGTTTTGTCTTTTCGTTTATAACAACTAGTTTTTTAGCCATCTCTTAAAGTACTTTTAGTTTTATAGTGATTCCATTGCTTTGCAGGAATTTTAGTGTGAGGAATATTTTGAATGTCGGATGTTTTCTGTTTGAGTGTTTCGATGTTGATTTGGAATTGATAATAAGACATGCATGACATAATAGTTTGTGTATTTGAATGATCAAATCTCTCCTTTTTTTGGGTATCCATTCTTTCCGGTTCCCTCTTGATTGACTTTTTGTTGTTACCGCTAATAATCTTGTCTTAATGTTTCCCTTTTTGACTTCCTCATGTGCCATTTGACACTAGGAACATGTCTCACATTTTCGTCTTGATAACATGTCTGCGTTGCTGTGTCATTATTCCTTTTAGTATTCTATTTTGATATCTAAGGTACTTAAGTAGTTCATCCATGTTTGGAATTGAACTGTCAATGACTTTTTTGTAAGTAACATGAATGTTATTGCTTTATGGTCTGTTCTCAGTTTAATTTTTCCCATATAGATAGTGATTAAAGTGTTGATAGAAATAGAATATGTATAAAAGCTCTTTCGTGTGTATACGTTGTGTGGGATCCATATGCTATCACCGGTTCCATACCTGATTCGTCTGTCTGTAATAGTACTGTCCATATGCTGTCAAAACTAGCGTCTGTATCTAGAATAAATTATTTCCTAAATTCTGGAAAACTCAGTATTGGTGCTGTTATTATTACCTTCTTCAAGTCTTGAAATGCTATCTTGCAAACGTCTGCCCAGATCAGTTTTTCTTTATTTGAACTGCACACTCCTTCTAACAACTTGGCTTTCTTCGTTTTTCCTCTAAATGTATTGGTTGTCATCTTGGTTGTATGTTTATAGGTCCTCCTTTCGTTTATATTTTATGTCCCAGTAGCTTTGTGCACCTTATATCCCAGTCGTTTGCCATAAATATTCGTCTATATTTGCGAATTATTTCTTCTATATATATATATAATTTATAAATATATAAATGTAATTTTATATCGATTTTTTAATGAAAATCTATAAATCATTAATTTCTATTAATTTTATTTAATGTCTATTAATTTCAAAGCTTCTTTTAGTCGTTTTTCGTCTGTGATAACTTTTCCAAACTTGGCTTCAATGTTGTATGTGTTGTTTCCACTACTTTTGTTTCGGGTTTGCTCTTTCCATTGTAGTTCAATCCCAAATTCTTTCATCAAAGGTTAGCCTCCAATCATGTCCGGTTTAAAATTTCCTACTGTTATACATGTAAAAATTCTAGGTCTTCCAATTGAAAAGTTTTTTTCTTGATATTTTCCAATTTTTTAATTTTTTGTACAGCTCCACGACTAATACCTTATTTTGATGCCAATTTACCAATTGAAAAACCACATTTGGCATCAGCAATCAATTAATCTTTCGTTTGTTTGCTCAATTTTGTCATTTCTAAAATATTAAAAAATGAATGTAATAATTATTAAATTAAAAACAAAAAAATCATAATATTCCATATTATAATATTTAAATTGCATATATATTTTTTAATATTGAGATTTAATTGTTTCCTTTAAACAAAAACCCAATTATTCAAATTAAGAAATTGTGCGATCATAATTGTATATTTTTAATAAAAATTTCATTTAAAGACCTACTTGCTATTATTAAAGTTTAAAATTTGACATACATATCATCTTGTAGAGCTTAAAATTATCTTTCAGGCAAATAACTAAAAGTTAGGAACCGATTTATACTCCCTAAGTAATTCACGATTTAGTAAAAAATAGAAAAAAAGTATACAATTATGGAAGTCAGTGTATATCTCATTTTCTCAGATTTCTTTCAAATTTTTACCACCGTTTCTACTTTTCCCCAGACATCCTTCTGTAGTCCGTTGGCTGCTGTCAGTTTTTGATTCGTCTGTCCCTTTTAATGTTATTCAGTTTCTTAAAACTTTCTTCTGTAATTACAGTCAAAGCTGCTCCCGTATCTAAAAGACATTCGATCTCCGTGTTCTCTATCGTGACTCTTATGCTCGATCGACCCTGTTGTCTGTTATATGTGATGAGTACATTCTTCTAATTATTGATTATTAGCAATTCTTTCGCTCCATTCATCTACTTTTTTATAAACTATAAAACTTTTTGGCTCGTTTCTGGTTCAATGTAGAATTTCTGTTTCCCCTTTTTAAAAAATATATTTTGATTAATTTTATCGTTTATCTTACTATTATTATTTTATTGATTATATTTATTTATACTACTGTATTTATTTAAATTATTAAATTTATCACTACTATATATAAAATTTATATGGTTTGGTTTGTGCTCGAAAAAACTTACTGAAGTTCCAAGATGGGTTCCTTGTTACCTTGGCAGGATTCGTTTTTTTTAATATTGTTCACAATCTTCTATTTTCATAACAGAATAAAGAGGAAGAATCCGTGAAGTAAATTTTGTTAATCTTTCTGTTGTTTAATTTGCAAAATCAACCATCGAACTAAGTATCCTGTATTGGAGAAGAAGTTCATCTTGATTTTGTGTTAACGGTTATCGTTCGTTTAGAAGATTTATAGTTTCGAAATTAATAAACTGTGATCTGATAAACTCGCATCGAATATCCGTTTGTGAATACGTTTATTGATACTATTGATTTGAACAATATAAAGCTGTGTGGTATTTTGTGTTATTGAAAAATAAAGTTTTGTAAAGAAATTTGCGTTCATTCATTTATATATTTATGTTGGAAGTCCTTACTGATTAATTGGAGTCAGATTTGCAATTGAAGTTTAAAGAGTAAAGATTAAAGATTTGTGTTTCTAAAAAGTAAATATTTCAGATTAAAGATTTTAATACCCAACATAATTAATGATATTAACAATATAATAACGATAATTGAATCCCGAACACCTAAAATTATTTTGTTGGGTTTTATATTTAAATTTAATCTTTAATTGTAAAATTCTATTCTTCACTCTTTTATCAGTAACCTTTAATCAATAAGCTTAATTCAATAATCTTTAATCTATAATTCGTAATCA
>MQRK01102256.1:0-17051 GCA_001938485.1 Girardia tigrina
AATAATAATTTTCCATATGAATTATTATTAATATAAATATCTACTTACAATTGTAAGTAGATAATATGAGCGTTAGTGAAGCAGTGAGTGACATGGGCTTTTATAAGATATATATATATGTATAATTTACTTTGTGTGTTTGTGGTACAAATCCGTGAGACTTCAATTTTTTTATATCTTTGAACTACAATGTAGGCGTGCCATTTAATCTTATTTTCGAGGAAAATTCAATAATTTTCATGAAAAAATGAAATTTAGTTTTTCAGATGAGAACAATATATATATATATATATATATATTACTTTACAATATATACCAGCGATTCCCAAAATGGTCTATATAGACCCCCTGGGGTCGATTTCGACTCGCAGGGGGTCTACGACAGCGAGAAGATAAAATGGGTGTCTACGGGAAAGTACACTTTCTATTCATTAGGTTGCATTTATTGATTACATCTTTCACAAATAATATTTATAAGTTTTAATGTTAGATAAAATTATGTTACAATTTTGAAAACGTAAATTATTTACCTTTCATAAAATTAACATTTTTATAATTTGAATACATGTGAACTGTCATAATTTGACAATCCGTTCAATCTTGCATAGGTAAAGAAATATCTATCGTTTGCGTAAATCTAAGCAGTACGGTTTCTGTATAATAAAACAATATATTCTACTTTGGAAAATTATTTCAGAATTTTACATATCTACTGCATGGTATGCTATGTTCATGTGCAAGTATTGACAAGTTTTTATAACAGTAGCAACTCATAAGTCGCGCGAGCACAGTGTATAAAGCCTGTCTATACTTGCAAAAAAGTTTGCACAAATTTTTGCATAAAAAAATGAAACCATCCAAACTGGACGATATTCTGAGAAGATACCACTCTGATAAAACACGTAAAGATTTATTATACTTTACTTTTCTGAAAGAAAAATTTCAGAAGAGAAGTACGGTGGACTTGCTCGTTTCAACTTCAAAAAGAGACAATAACAGTTTGCTAGCATCTTATAATATCTCACTACTCATAGCAAAATCAGGAAAACCTCATACTATCAGGGAACAGCTGATTCTGCCAGCTGTTGAAGAGGTTTTAAAAACTGTTCTACACCAGTCTGCGCATGATATACTCAAAAGAATTCCTTTGAGCAACAACACAGTTCAAAGACGTATTGATGAAATGAGTCATGATGTTGAAGATTTCTTATGTACTTATCTGTAAACGAATCATTTCTCAATTTAGTTAGACGAGTCAACTTTGCCTGGTAATGAAGCACTATTATTGGCATATTTTCGTTTTATTATGAACCAAAAATTCAAGAAGAACTTCTTTTTGCGAGGATTTTGTCGACAGACACTAAAGGCGAAACAATATTGAATGTTTTGAAAGATTATCTGAGGACAAAATCGATCCCTTTATCAAATATAATATCGACAGCAGTAAATGGAGCTCCAGCCATATTTGGACGCTATCGCGGTTTTATAAGTTATTTAAAACAAAATGTACCTGGGCTGTTTCACTGCGTCATTCATCGACAACATTTAGTAGCTAAATATCTGAATGCCAGATTATATGAATCTCTTCATTTTGTCATACACGTAGTAAACACAATTCATGGCAACGCATTAAATTGTAGATTATTTGAGCAATTGTGTCATGAAAATTACGAGGAATTTAAGAGATTACTCTTCCACACTGAAATGCGCTGGCTTTCTAAAGGATTATGCTTGACAAGATTTTATTCACTTTTGAAACTGTTTTACAATTTTCGGATACTAAAGATCCCCATTTGAAAGAGAACTTAATCAGATGTAAACCTGACATTGCTTATTTAACAGATTTGTTTACCAAATTTAATGAAGTTAATTTGCAGTTACAAGGTGTCAATCTGAATTTAATAAGAGCAAAGTCTATCATTGCAGCTTTTCTTGGCAGGCTTAAACTATTGAAGCAAAATATTGGACGGCGTGAATTTGGGCAATTTCCCAACTTATGGTTGATAAACGTCCAGGATAATGATGTTTTAGTCTACGTCCAACATTTAAATGCCCTTCACACAGACTTTACAACCAGATTTGATGATGTTTTGACTATGGAAATACCACAGTGGATTATCAACCAATATTGTAACTTTGAAGAAACGAAGGTCACATTGCTAGAAGAACTAATCTCAATTAGTACTAATGAAGAACTGAAGGTTGAGTTCAAAAAGGGGTATCAACAATTCTGGTTACAGAAAAGTATAACTGCTGCTTATCCTGCGTTAGAAAGTTTTTGATAGCTTTTTCATCTTCATACCAGGTGGAAAGAGGTTTTAGCGTGGTTACCAATATGCTTACGAAAAATAGAAATAAATTAGAAATCGTTGAACGTGGAGATTTAAGACTCCACCTAACTAATTTGAAGCCACGAATTGAAAAATTGGCATCGGAGCATCAGGTTCATCCCTCTCATTAACAGCATTATATGTATATTAATTTTATTTAAGTGATTATTTTTTACTTTGTATCGTTTCAAATTAAAATATGTAGTTTAATTCTGTGTTGTCAATAAAATATGAATAAAACTTGTATGTTTTTCATTTTTTCTTTTTACTGAATATAAATAAATAAATCGATCAATAAACCATAAAGTTGGACAGTAATGTATCAGCTGTCAAAAATATATTTGAAGTTATTAAATTTACAAAAGTTTTAACTGTAGGGGGTCTACGGAAAATAAAAATATCGGTAAGTGGTCTATGGGACAAAATAGTTTGTTAAACACCGATATATACTAACCATGAAATCGACGGACAAGACAACGTGGTAGAAATTCCACGCAATTGGTAGAGAAAACAGACATCGTTTCAGCAATTTATGGATTTGAATTGTCTACAAATTCAGATGACAGCGTTGCGGAAGTTTCTCAAAAAGATATACTAACCAAAAAATTTCATAGCTGGAAAACTGAAAGACAAAATTCTGGCATTATAATTAAGGGTGTTGTGAAAGAGTATAGATTAATTGATACAATAATTAGTGAAGATCAAAATGATTTAAAAGATTTTCCTGTTGACTTTTTTTGCCTTTTTTTTGAAGTTTATATGTCACAAAGGAGAGAGAATTGTAATTTCTCGAATCATTTTTGAACCAAGTGATACTACTCCACCATTCAAAATGAGACGAGGTCGATTTCCCATCATTTTAGCATTTGCACTAACAATCAACAAATCACAAGGTCAGTCATTTAATCACGTTGGAGTTTACTAAGAAGAACCAGTTTTCTCGGATTGACAGTTGTATGTGACTTTGTCTAGATGTAGAAACCAGGACAATTTAAAAGGTTTTGTCAAAGACTCATTTTACCAAGGAGATTTATTGCAGGATTGAAAGCTTTACACCGAAATGTAGCCATTAAGGATTTTTTACAATAAATGGAATGATTATTATATTTGTGAACTATTTTTTTCTATTATATTTGATATCAAATAAAATATATTAAGTTAAATGTCATGAGTAAAATAAAATTCTGAAACTTAATTGATAGAAATTTTTTAAGAGCCCGTCATATTTGACGGGTTATAACTAGAATATATATATATATATAATACTTAGTAATAGTTTCAGTCTATTTTTATAATTATCGGAATTATTTTCAAAAGTTTTCGAAATATTATTCTATCAACGTAATCTCCATAGAACAATTCTTGAACAGAAAGAGAATCTTTGTAATCTGATTTCTTCAGTAAACTAATCTTAATTGACTCCGAGTACTTACATACATTTAAATTTCACAAGTACCTCTTTTTCGAACATTTAATCAACTTTCAATGTTTTGTTTGAACTGTTCTCTCTTACCACTTTTTGCTGTCATTGTAAAGTTAATCAAAATCTGAAGACCCTTGGTGAGGTAACAAAACCTTAAGTACTGAAAATATAAAATATAAATTGCCATTTAGGTAAACCAGTTAGAATAATCACCGGAAAAAGTTTTCCTAATCATGAATTTTTTATAATGAAAACTTATAAAAAATATCAAAACCTGATTTCAAAGCAACTATTAAAACTTGTAAAAAAGTAATACAACTTAAAAAATGTTAAATAAGTTCCTTCTAATAGACCTTATGGTAAAAAGACAAACAGGACCAACAACTTTCAATGGATAAAAAAGATAATATAATTATTATTTGAAATCGTTGTCATCAATCTTAACACGGGGTCTTATCCAGTCGTGAAACTTCCTCCTGGTGTGATAAGACTAGATTAAAAAAACATTGTTCAATAATAATTTATTTCTATGAAAAATAATGACAATTGTAACGTTTGGAGACTTAAGATTTTCTCATAGTTTTCGTTTGACTATTTTATAATGAAATAAGCAACTTTGTTATAAAATTCAAGTATTTTCTATAGAAAAATCCTGAAAAATTCCTTTAATTGTCTTGCCTTTCTACTCAATAGTAAAAATTAACAAAAGATCCATTTAATCTGAAGAATGTACAATTCGATTGCCAAGATCATATTTGTATTTATTTTAATTGATTTCACTGAATTTGTTGAAAAAATTCTTAATAAAACTTTTAAAAAAAATAAAAAAATGTCACGCAAAATTGTAATTTGTAAAATATTGATTTTAATTTAGAAGTATAAAATTTCTATTTATAAATTTATTTGTATTTGTTGATAGATTTATATTTTTGTTATATAAATGATTATTGAACGAATAAAGTAAAGAAATAAATATCTTCTATCTGTATTTGATGAGTTCGTTCCCGCGAGGATAACATTCTTTTTGTCTCTCAGAAATGCATAATTTTTGTAACAACTTCATATTTTTGATTTGCATATATCGACATATTTGATTATATTTTATCATTTTTCGTCATTGAACATTTCGTCAGAAGTAAAACGTTTTACAAATGATAAATACCAATGGTTGTTGATGTTTTTCAATAAGGTTCGTTTTTATCTAGTTTTTATCTGTAGTAATTGTTAAACTTCCTTATTGTAATATAAATATGAAATAAATGAACAAATAATTTAGTAGATAAAAAACTTTTATAACGATAAAACCCAGATAAAAAGAAGAATTAGTATAACACAAGAAAGAAAGTTTATTGAGAGAAAGTAAACCAAATTATAAATATTTACTATCTAAATCGAGTGTTTGTTAATGTCGAAATAGTTAAGTAGGGCAGTGAAGGTTAGTGTTATAACCACAGAGATACAATTTTTTTTGCATATTTCCTTTTTTTGTAACGTAGAAAGAATCAGATTTTCGGATTCTTATACAAAGAGTTCGGAGTCAGGAGATTGTTGGTCATTGTCTGTGTGTTCGATGGGACGTCGTTTTAGTGTGATAGATTAGGGTCTTGATTTTATGTGCGTGTGAAGTTGTGTCATTTTATTTTTGTTGTTTATTTATTTTTTTATCTAAACAGTGCTTTCATGTTACACATCTTTCAAGAGGATTTACCAACATCGGTTTAACACAACAGAGCATTTGAAAAGAAATTAAAGAAATAGAAAAATAAAGAACGGCAAGTAAAAGTTCGAATAATACCATCCACAGCAAATATTATAATTCATAATTAGGATTATGAAAATTTAAAATAAAAAATCAATTGGCAATTGCCAAGCAATATAAATTTATAACTGCAGAACTTAATAAAAATAGAAGACAGATTTTATTTCTTATTGTGGTGATATATTTTGCAAAGTTTAATTCGGATAAATTTAACAAAATTTTTAATAACTAAAGAAGAAAGAATTTATTCTCATTGTCCATTATAAAAGAAGAGACTACTTCAAAGAAACTAGTTTCGTAAAGAGAAAGAAAAGTATTCCGAAATAACTATATACTAATATAATTCTCGTCTGCTTGACTTGATCTTTATTGTTAATGTGCAGCTATTGTTTTTTTTACTATTGGTTATATTAATAATACGATTTTAATAATTGATTTGACTCTTTTTATTGGAATCCTGAAATTTGCGTCTTACATGTTATATATATATATATATATATATATATATATACAATAGGTTTACGGTAGGAGATAAAATCATAAAAAAATTAAGCCAATTAATCGTTTAACATAAATAAAAGAAATATTATTATAACGATTTTTTTTGATCAATCGACTTATTTTATCAGTTAGAATTGATAATGAATTTGAGAATAGATGAGGAAGCTGGGGAAATTATCACATCAGTAATTCTTTTTTTGCTGAACGATGTACATCTGCATTTGCCCGGATCTGTTTTTTAAAAATAATTTTCTGTGGTTGTATTTGGTTGACTGTATATGCGTTGGGCAAGATTTCGTATACGTATTATACTGAGTTTTTCAAATGTTCTTTCTTGTATCTTCTATTTGATAGTTATAATTACTCAAAAACAAATAGTATTGAAATTGTATCCAGAAAATTGTGAAATGTATAATTTAATTATATTCAAGTAAAAAGTATTATTTATTCAGTATTATTTTTTTATTGATTTTTTAGATTAATGTTTTAATATTATATAATTATATTATATGTAATTTTATTATATATATAAATATATTGGTGATTAGGTAGGTCACTTTAATTATGTTTTAAGATTTATTTTAAGTCAAATTTTATATTATGCTACGTAGATGAATGGGAATACTTTATAGAATCTTTTGTGTAGAATCTTTATATTGAACAATTAGACATGAGAAATATTTTTAATGTCACAAATGTATTTTTAAGTGAGGAAATAGAGTTACTTAACTTTTGTTTTGTTGAAAAACGGTAAAATAGAATATAAATAATTTTTTAAAAAATAAAAAAATAAATTGGTTTTTTTAAAACACAAATATAGAAAAAAATGTAATACTTTTACAAATTTATATGAAAATAAAATAGGGATTGATCATTTATTACATAAAGTTCTTCCGCATCTCCATATTAAAGCATTTTAGTTTTTGTTTCTATTTTTTGTATTTTTTATTAATGTTTAAAAATATTAATTTCTTAAAATCATTATAATTCTTATGATTGAAAAAAGTATTTATTACCCAAATAAACAATAAAAAATAAAATTAAATATAAATTGTTTAATGTATGAGAGTACAGTCAAAGGTTCATTCTTGCCCCCAAGAGACATTTATTTCACTACATTAATTACACAGAATGTTAATCGATTTACTTAAAATTTAAGCAAAAAAATAAAAAAAAATAATGACATTAAATTCTCGTAATTCTTCTATTAATTCGAATAATAAATTTCAATGAAATATAAATTTATACATATATTAAATTTATAATAATATACATTTATTGTTTTTAATAAAAAGTTTAGAAATTTTCTCAAAAAAAAATTAAATGAGGAAGTAAAATTTAATTAATGAAAAAAAGATTCTTCAATTAATAATTAATTATATATTTTATTATTTTTAATAATAAAATTTAATTTTCTTATGGTAAATATATTTACATATATATATATATATATATATATATATATATATATGAATTTATAAAATTATTAAAGGTTATACTTTTTCCATTTATTTTTTAATTTAATTTAATTTTTTTACTATTTTTTTTCTTTTAATAAGAAAATTTTGATAAAAAGAACGTTAAAAATATAATTTATCTGTGATTTATTTTCTTTCTGTTACAAAGTGTATCATAGTAAAGAAAAAAAAATAATATGAAAGGAAACACATTTTTATAGTCACAAGGGAATTATTTTTCTTATAGAAATTGACTTATTTAGTTGCAAATAGAAAGCAAACAATAAAGTAATTAATTTTTATCTTCTTCTTTATTAAAATCTAAACAATGTTTCTAGTACCTCTGTTACTTGTCATGCGATAATGTGTCTCATTCTTCTTAGAAAGACTGTGGTTTTTTTAAAAAATAATTTTATTGTTTAAAAAGAATTTTATTGAAATTAAGTTAATTCTGGCAAACAATTATTTTTTGTTAGACTATTGCTTTTCTTTTTTTTATTAGAATAATTCTTAATATTTATACATTCGTTTTTAAAATAACATAAAATGGAAAAAATATTATTAATTAATGAACACGTGGGTGAAGTGGTTACTTTCATAAGAGTAAAATAAGAGTAAAATTAATTTCTAAATAAATATATATACATATAAATTAAATATAATAAAATTACTGTATAAATTATATTTAATAAAAACAAAATTTGTTTTAATATTGACTTTTTGCAAATTTTTCGAATGACATCTAATGGTGTTGCTCATTAAAATGTAATGTTTCGGAATGTTCTTGACTCCTCGATCCAAACAAATAATATCAGAACAGTAGTCGGATCAGAGACTGCTTGAATCTGTTTGGGGTATGTCGTGGTGCGAATAACCGATTGTCGTTTCGGAGACCTTACAGTGCTGAGAAAGAGAGCACCATATAAAAGCTGTGATTGCTGGCCTGATTAAATCAGTGGGTAACTTTATTTTTATTAAGAACACCAATTTGACTTTTTATATTTTTATTTAAACAACAATTTTGAATGTCCTTAAGACAATCTTTGTCAAAACTTTCGTACATTTGCATTCAAAGCAAAATTGATTAATGAATTAATTCTCATTATTTTTTTAGCAAATGGGGAAATAAATATTTTAAATAAAATATTCACTCAAAACTTATTGGATAATAATTAAAATGATAATTAATTATTTAAAAAATATTAATTTGATTTATTTCTTAAATATTATAAAAATTAATAAAATTATTTAAAATTTTTAAATTATTTGAAATTAAAAATAAATTTAAACATCACATATTTTTAGATAATAAGAATTAAAATATTAATCATCCATCTGGGTAGGAGAGACACATTTCCAAATCAACATACACATTCAAACATAAAGCATCAAACATTCAAATATTCCTCACAATTTTGATAACTGATTTTCGGATCGGGAAGTTCAGAGTGCTAATGAGGAGACTACCGCAGGAAATCTAGATCAGTGGCCTGACTGAATCAGTCTACAGGAGTCAAATATATCCGGATGGAATAATTAATATAATATTTGGGCACAAATGTTGGATTCAAAAAACATTTAAAAACAACGAAGTCTGGAATTAAATTTGAACTTTCCAAATAAAATTCTATTAACCAACAACAATATATTTAATTCGGTTTGTTTGAATATCTTTAAATGTCCTTGAGTTGGCGAAATACATTCAAAACCTTTCAGCGTCATATAGGCATCGGGATTTTTTTTTAAAAAATTGGTAATATTTTTAATAAATACGACTCTGTTATTTTGGAACTTGTTTTTTATTCAAATTACAAATGGTTTTTGTTGAGGTTTTTCCGCCGAAGACTAAAGGGTGTTTCAACTGCGTTATCTGAAGTAAAAGCTTTGAGTTCCTCTAAATATTTCTCAATTTTATATCGTTTTATCTATAATGTTACTTTAAGAACTTTCAAGTCACAACATATTTAGATGACATCATGATTACCTTTCCGTACATCATACAACATAAACAACACTTATCTCATTTTTTGGAAAGGCTAAACTCCCACAACCTTTAGATCAAACTTCAGAAATGTAGATTCTTCCAATCTAATAAAGAATTTCTAAATCATAATTTATCCGAGGATCACTAGAAAGCAGAGTTAAAGCTAAATTGGATTTCGCTAGTCAAGACACAGTCCCTACAATGAGAACAACTAAATGCACAAGTACGGTTCCCATATTAATCATGGATCAGGATTTAACAGGGAAGCTCCATCAGTCTTTTTGGTCAGAAAAATTGCTCTGAAAAGAAGGACAGGATATACCAGTGCACCACATTGTGGCAGAAAATGCAGACAAAGTTGCAAGAGTGTAAGGTGAGAGTTTGGTTGGTAGAATGCAAAGGCTCTGCAGTTGTTCTTATGACAGTTGAACAAAAAGAAAAAAATGTTCGACTGATGCTGGTCTACAAGAAACGTTAAGATCCTATTTTCAGCCCCACCATATTGAGTCTCATGTGAGCGGAAAATCACAGGGTTAGTGTCGCATGCTCGCATGGAGCACATGTTAATAATTCTGATTTACACGAGCATACTTGTAAATCAAAGTAGATCAATTACTAAAGCCTTATCTGGTGGTATATCATCAAGGAAGATCCTTTTATCTAACAGTACTTGGTTTTGGATTGCGTGTCACGCAAAATGCCATGGAGAAAGTACAGCAGCATGTGTTGGGGTCAGATCCAGAAGTTCATGTTAATTCAGATACGTAATATTATAGCAAAAACCATGGGTGGCGCTCAAAAGCAGCTGTGTACTGCAAATTTTCCATTTAGTTTAATCCACTGAAATCTATTTGCATGATCTGTTCATTTGATAAGTCTCTTTCCATTTTTCTGATGATCTCAACATGAAGGAATTGTGATCAAGTGGATTGCAGGCGACGGAAGTTGGAATGCCAAAGTAATACTGCATTCGACTGCAAGTGGGCAACAATTGATTAAGTGAATTATAAAAGCGGATCTAGCCCGATGTACATTGGAAGTACGAACAATCAAGAGAGAACAGGTTTACTGCGATGCCGTTTCTATTGTAATGTAAGTAATATAAAAAACATTAAGTAGTTTATAAAAAATAATATTAGTTCATCATAAACATCGGGTTGGTGAAAATTTTCTTACTTTTTCTAATCGGTAATAAGTTCGTGATAGGATATCAAATTTATACATATGATGTATATTTTAAAAGTCGAGACTGATAAAAAGATTAGGCTTATCAAAAACATATATTTGAAATATTTATGTTTACTTTGGAAAGACATGTAATAAAGGTGAAAAAAAATGAATGTTACAAATAATGTTTATGATTGTTCAGTAAGTCAATTCCTATTTTATAAGGCGATTTTAATATGATCTGCGGAATGATCAACTACTGAAAACAATTTATCCTCTGAAATTTGAATAGTGTTTTTTCGAATGCTCTCTTTCTTTAAAATACTCTCAAGTCATAAAGTGTTGAATGTTATTGTTGGTACCAAAGATATTCTTAACTTTCTTCAGATATCCTTGTGCTCGTGCATTAAATCGAAATCAGAAAAGATTTTATTAACTGTAACAAAAAACTTGTTGTTTAAATGTGCTAAGGTAAACTCAAAAAAGTTACGAAAATTGAAACTGAAAACAGACATGTAGTTTAAATAAAGGCTTTTCGAGTTACAACTTACGTTTTTAGTTTTCATGAGTAAAACAGCTAGGCTACCAATCCGGTGTCTACTCAGGAACATTGAGATTGTCGCATTACTTGCGACTGGGATCGACTGATCAAAATGCTTGCAATCAACGATACACAAGTCGAGTACGATAGAGCTGATCTGCCGCATGACCGAGGAAACTAAGTCTACAAAGTGAATAACCTACCAGACGAGGTCAAATATCCTGGGACTCTCAAATTCATTTAGGTCTGGAACCAAATGGGGTCCCATACTGCCCTTAGAGCAGTTTACCACCAGCTGCTACCTCCCTATTAATTTTCTTGAGTTTTTTGAAATCCATTCTCAGAAATTATATATTTTTTAAAATATAATTTTAATTAGTTAGAGAAGGATTACAAATACGATGGAAAGTATTTTGAAAGACGATAAAGTGTTTTTAAGTCACTATATTAAAAAGACAAATCACAGTCAAAATTAAATTAATTAATTAATTCAGCCATTTATTTATTCTTTCTTGAATGGCAACCTTGACAGATATAATTGTGAAACTACTGAAACGGATAAAGTTGAAATAAAAATGGAAAAAAATAATTAAATCTTTTACTTGCTCCCGGGAGAATACTTGAGCATCTAAAGGGCACATTTGAAGTAGATTAAATTTGAAACTCTTAGATTTCTGGAAACAATAACTAATTTTCAATTTAAATTAATTTTTAATTCAAACTTTTAATAAAAACGAATTTTAAAGAAAATTAATTTTAACTTAAAAATTATATTAATTCTCTTTTATTAATATTGATAACAAATAATCATTTAAAAGATAATAATTATTTATTTTATTGCAAAAGAAATTTTGTGAATTACATTTTTGTATAAAATTTCAATAAAAAAGGAAATAATAAACTATGAATTAAAATAAAAATTTATCAATTATATGATTTTATCGCTCCATGGGTCAGTTATAGTTTTTTTGAAGCTTTGATTTATGTAAAATTGGGTGAAATGTCAAAACATCTTATAAAGATCCGAAAATTCTGTCAATTTTAATTAAAGAAAAGTTATTTTAAAATTAAATTATCGAATATTAGTTTTAATTTGATGATAAAAATTTTTTTGATTTTTTTTGAAAAAAAATCCATTTGGTTTAAAATCGACGGTGCCCACTAGCACGTGATAAAGGCGTGATTTACTGCATCTGATTAGTTGATATTTCTTTCTTATAATTATATTGCACATGGCATATTTCATTATTTATTTTTTTTAAAAAAATGACTCTACGATTGACTGATTTTTAGGAAGGAACACCCTACTTGCGAATTACAAAAATACACTGGAGTTCTTCCCCAGTTTTTTTCCTGATATTACTGAAAATCAGATTTATGCTCTGTGTAGTAAACTGAAGAATATTGTTGTGCCCGCTGCCTAAATGAGTAAGAAAGGAACAGGTAAAAAACGAAAACTTCACTCTCCAGTTAAACAAGCCATGCACAGAATGGCAGTCATTCCAGAGAACGGTCCTCGACGTCGACTTAGCAGTCAATGACAAAAATCATATCTGCATAGCATATTTCAAAGTTGTCAGTGTTCAATAATTTAAAGGAAAGACACTTGAAATGTTATCGCAGAGTCAAATTTCATAAACTGACGGCCAATCATAAAAAAAACAGGGTTTCAAAATCAACAAAACTCCTTAATTGATATGGAGTTGATGAAAAGTAGAAACACCTATTGTTATCAGATGATGCTACATTTAATACAATGCCTCCTTTGAACAGACAGAATGAACACCCCTATTGAGCAGTCAAATTGAAAACTAAAATACCTGAACATGAGCTTACGGTAGAAGTTGATAAACAACAATCCTCAATAATGACCTATGCTAGTGTATCTTGGCGTGGGAAAACTGAGTTACGTTTCTTTGAGACGTGAATGTCATGACAATGTGGTTCCTTTAAAAAGAAAGAAGAAAACCACTAACAAGATTGTATATTGTGATGAGTTGTGTCCATAAATGTTTAGGGATATCAGTGATGTAATTTGCGCTCAAGAAATGATTTGGCAAAAAGGATGAACAAAACTTTAAAAGGCTAGTGAAGAACACACTTTAATTCATCAGGCCTTTTGAGTGTTCATCGAAAAGTCCTGAACTGAATGTTTTGAACTATACCATCTGGGGAATTCTTCTTCAACACTTGCAAGCAGTTTGTAGCATGATTACCACGGTTGATGATTTTAAAGGTGTTTTACTACTCGCGTGGCAGAACATCGACATGAAATAAATTCTCCTGGCCACAACTACCATAATCCCATGTCTTCGAAAGTGTTTAAACATTGACTGAGGACATTTTGAACACCTCTGAACAGCAAGCTTATTTATATAAATATAATTGTTTGCCTTTATCACATTATTAATTTCAATTTTTTTTGTTTTCTACTGGGTATTTCTATATAAAAATAAAAAAAGACTTTTTAAAGACATTTATTTATGAAATATTTTTTATTCAAACAACGCACTAAAAAACAAAGCATTTTTCGATAAAAGAATGAGCCAATCTCTTCGTGTATTTCCTCGAATTTACTGCTTATTGATTCTGTAATTTATGGTTCATTCAATGCACCACCTCTCAGTACCTAATTTTTCCAAAACGAAAATACATTTTCGATTGAATTAAGAAATTGGGAATAGGGTGTGTGGTGCCAACTAATTCTGCATTATATTTAAATTTAATTTAAATTAATTTACTTATTACCGCCCGGCGTAATTCGATATCCGATTTTTCTTTTACATTTTTTTGTCTAATTTATTTAATATTTTTTAAGTCCCCATCTTGGAATTCCTCGCAACTGGACCGAAAAAAATTTGGACAAAAAATAGCGTTAAATTTTGAATGACAAATAAAATTGACATTGTTTAAATAAACACGATTTTGTACGAAATTTGAATACGAAAGTATAAAGATTTATGTCTTATATTTTTATCCTCGTTTGACACATGTGAGGAATGTTTGGTGTGTTAATGTTTTTGTGTAGTGCTTGCATGTTTAAATGTTGTATGTTGATTTGGGATTGTGTCTCTCCTAACCAGATGGATTGTCAATATTTAATTTCTTATAATCTGAAACTAATTTATTTAAATTTAGATTTAATAATCAAATTTTTAATTTTTATTATTGTAATTTTAAATTATTTTAATTATTTTATTTTTGTAAATTTTTAAATAATTAAAATCAAATTAATGTTAAAAATAATTATAAAAATTAATTTATTTTAGCAAATAAAATTTAAATTAAATATTTTAAAAAAATAATTTTCTTCAAGTTTGTTCAGATTAGAATGAGAAATATTAGAATGATCGTCATAGAGATGATCAAAGTTGTGAAAGTAATAAATGATCTGTCAAATGTGTGAGTTATCTTAACAACACAAAAAAAGGTTAAATAAAAGTAAATAAAAGGTGGTAAATATTTAATATTGTATTCCGAAATTTCAGGATCATAATATTTATCTTCAACATTCAAATTCCAAAACTTTATTAAATTATTTAAATCTTATTTTTATTTAATTCTTATATTTTAATTTTATAGTTGTGTAGAAAAAGATATTTTAATATCAAGTTTAGAAAAATTAAATTCTTTTTTACAACAATTTAGTATCCAATTCCAAAATTCTAAGTCAAAATCGCGGATTATCAACCATATGTTCTAATAATAAATACAACCTTATTTCAGGACCAATTGTAATGTTGGTTCAAAACTAGTTTTTAAATTTTAATTAACAGAATTTTTATAATTTAACAAAAATATTTTGTATTGGTTAAAAATATAAATCAATTTTTAAGTTTTGGCAAAAAATTAAGATTTAATTAAGTGACATTTTATAATTGTGTCCCACATATAAATAAAAAATAACCCGCGAAAAGGTAAAATTTGGTGGTTAGAAACAAATATTCTTTGAAGAAAAATATTACAGCAATCTTGTACAACAATCTTTCACACTAAGCAAGAAAAGCAACGTATGAGATTTGTATTTCCACCATGAAAATGTTCAAATTCTCATCATTGACCTTTTAAATGCAACAAATCATGATTGCATCCCAAGGCCTTTTTGAAGAAATATTTACTGAGGAACACAAGCAATCTGGAATGGTCATGTGGCAAAAAACAGTAACTTTTTGGCGGGTGAAAATAGTTATTTTTCCATGTTTTTATAATAGCAAATGTCCTTTACCACCGATTAACGGAATTGTTAAGAAAAGTTGTAATTATCGAAAAATGATAGATTTATATAGAGGATGTCTGCAAAAATTTAATATTAATTTTGATACAGATATTGAAGGTCCTTCACACGATTGTGCAGCAGTAAGAGTTAAGTATGGCGAAACTATCGTAGCATTTAGTCAATTATATTTCAATCATGAAATCCATTTAGCTATCTGTGTGGCTTTTCATAAAAAAACCAATTCACATTAGAAGAAAATGTAATTCAAGATATACCGGATAAGACAGTTTGTATTCGACTTACCTTTTTACTCAGAAAGTTTTGAATTTTGAAAGAGCGTCAATAAACAAATTTGTTCACTTCAAAAATAGGTATCAAATTCCATGGAAACATAAATAGAAAGCAAGCTTATATAAAGCATGGAAAAAATTGAAAGGTGATGTTCGCCCAACCCTCAGGTTGCCCAGAGAATCGGACAGAGGTAGACTCATCGCGCAGTGGTTAATGTTCCTCGCTGTTGTGCTGAGCCCATAAAAGTATTGGTTCGTCATTTTGAATAAATTTATAGATATTTGTCGATTGGTTAATTTCAACCGACAAGTACTGATTATTAACACGGTTTTTTATCAGCTTAATTTTGACGCTTCGACAAGAATTCGTGATTTTTAGACCTGTCAATAAATAATCAGAAAGAAAGAAATTATATCATTATTCTGTCGATTAAGTCCCTGCAATATACGATCCGAAAATAAGCTTTCATAATCAATTTGACACCAGAAAAAACTGGCACAAGACAAAACTCTCTCATTGGTGATAAAGAACATGTGATTTTCTGATATTCGCTAAATGAAATTTATCTCAAAGACGAAACGAGTTTTATATAATTTATTTTAAATTAATACGTATTATTTGAATTTCAATAAAAAACTCCAAGATTCACGCTCAAATTTTCAAAAGGAAAACCGAAGATCAATCACTTTTATTTTAACCATTTAGTTTACAACGTAACTTTTTTGATTATTATAAACAATTTTTTTAGAAATATATATATATATATATATATATATATATATATATTCATTTTTTAAAACATTATCCATCACATATAAATTTATATATATTTAAGCAACATAAATTAACTGAATAAAATATCACAGATAGTCATTCGTTCAACAAATATTTTCGACATAAATGTTTTCAAAATGAAAGAGAGAAAAAAATTGAGATTTGGAATTCAATATATTAGGTGTATAACTTAGTTTTTTGGATTTTTTTGCAGAACAGACAAGTTTATTTATATGACATAATAAGTTTTATTCTAATCAAAATATTTTCCATCGTTAATTATGACTTTCGACCATCTTTCAGGCAAATTATGAATTCGATCGAAAAAAGTTTTGGTCTTTTGATGCGATCCATTGTTCCAGCCATTTTTTATAGGTTCCTGGTTTCTGAAGTGCTGGTCCCGAAGAGCGCTTTGCATTGATCGAAACAGATGATAATCTGATGGGGCACAATCTGGTGAATAGGCAGCATGCGGTAGAATTTCCGATTTAAGTGCTTCCAACGTGTTTTTTACTTGTTTTGTGACATGTGGCCGAGCATTTTCATGGAGCAAAATCACTGTGCGCTGTTTGTTGGCTGGAATAGGACGTTTTTCCTTCAATGCATCG
>MQRK01102305.1:0-13232 GCA_001938485.1 Girardia tigrina
ATTTTAAAAATTGATTTTGAAAATAAAGTTTAAATAATTTTTTGAAATAAATTTTTGGTGGTGTTAAATTATGGCTTTAGAATGTGATAATAATGAAAGTGGCATAAACGCTACTTACACGCATAAAATCCAAACAGATACGAATATCCTTCTTCTCTTTTTTCCTCACACAAATTAATGGTGTGTTTCAAGGTAAATTGCACTTCCGAATGATATTATTATCATACAAATTTTTTATAGTCTTAATGATTTTTTCCTCGAGATGCATTGTTTGACGAAAATGTTTTAAATTAATTGGCTCCCCAGTTGTCTTAATATGATGTTTTGCTAAACTGGTATATCCAATATTCCATTTGTCAGCTATGAATATTTCTGCCTGTTTCTTCATGACCTCTAACAGTTTTGAATCTACTTTACCTATGCAATCTAACGCTCTTGTTAATCTTTCTCCTGGCTGTATTCCCCTGCCGAATTTTGTCTCGATGTTACACATACTTTCACTTGCTTCCCTTGAAATTGATTTACCCATTTTGTAGTTATTTCAGGAGCCCTGCTGTTTTGAACAACATCTCGATTCCCAATCCTTCGCGGCTGCTCTCGGTTTCTCAAACGCTAGTCTTAGCCGATCCTGAAAAAATTATCTGCTTTACCAGCTGTGTTCTCATATGCTTCCAAGAGATCTTCATGTATCATGGAGTAAATAAATGTTTGTCATTTCTTTTGATTAATTTCCGCTGCTTCAAAATATCTTCTGCAACGAGAAATAAATTTCTCTAGGTCTTCTCCGATCTGGAACATATCGGGAATCAGTCGGTTCGTGATTGAATACGCTAGCGCTGCCACCATGTTAGGTTGGGAATTAACTTCCATTGTAAATCAAAAAGAAATTAAGACTTGCATAGTTTATTCAAACTACAAAAGGTTGAATTTGTTATTTAAACAAATTTTCAATTTTTTATTTCTTTTTTTAAATTTAAATATTTTCCATTATTTTTTTTTAATTTCGATTATAATTCGAATTTTTTAAAAAAGAAATTTCCTAATTCCGAAAATTAAAAAACTAACAACAACGCTCTCTCACGAAAAGAAAAATGATATTTTTTATTATTTCAATAAGAAAAATTACTCTTACTAAAGCATCGTTTATTTCTTTGAGGGAGAATCCAAGATAATTTTGGCTACAATCTTTTTTCACTTTCTTCAGATTTTCATTTAAAAATTTTTCTATTTTTGTAATTTTATCTTTTAATTCATCATTTTTGGTTGCATAAACGAAGCAAATTGCAGCGGCCATTTTAATAAGTTTGTATGACGGACACTGATCGTAATATCTCCACAGAATCTCGCTCCATTTATCACAATCGGGTAACTTGCTGATTTGAATAACATTGCAGAGACAATAGAGCAACACTTCGCATATTCGAACAGCATAAATGTTCTTATGGGTGAAACCTTCGAATGCTTCCAAAAATGCGTAAATCGTATCGTAAAGGTCTTTCAGAAATGGTTCTTTTACTGCGCAAGTCGAAATTTCCCCAATGATATTTAGGGAATTACAGAAACAATTTATTAATGTTTTCTCTTTTTTATCTAAACAAATATTCTCTTTAAATTTTTGGATAATGGGTCGTTTAAAATGGTTTGTGAATGATGTTAGAATAGCTTGCGTAAATTGTAATATTGAGGAGAATAAACCATTTTGTTGTTTCTGACCAAATTTTATTACCAAACATAAAATTTCATTTAAAAATCCCAACCGATTTTCCAAACCTGATTAAATATAAAAATTAAATAAAAGTAAATATAAATATAAACAATAATAATCAGAAATCAACAAACCTTCGTCGGAATGAAATATCATGGCGGACATCGTCTTGAGAAGCTGGAAAGGAAACTTGTTAACTTGTATATAATAATTTGTCAATTTTATAAATATTATTTGCTTATAATAAATTTATTGCTATCAAAAGAATTTTCGAAAATATCAACTTAGATTGTGATATTGTGTTATATCAATAAACCACTTGAATAAACTAATAATAATAATTTTTCGATCAACCAAAAGTGGGGTGAATTATTTTACCGATTCTAACAGTGAAATAAATGACTTTAAATCCGATCGAGGATTCAATTGATATTATGGAAATTCTCTTCAATCTTCGAGAAAAAGTTTTTCTTTGGGAACGGGAATCTGGGGGTCATAGTGACTTTTTCTCAAGTTCAACGGCCTTTATAACATTTTTGAAGAAATTATTAGATCTTTCTCGGATTCAAACTATCAGTTCTTTCATTAGAACTTTAAATAATGGTTTGTGATTTAGAATCGGATTTTCGTGCATTTTATTGATTTGTTAATTTAAAATTGGGCTGAATCTTTTCTTTGATTTTTATTGTGACTGAGTTTTCTAGAAATGTAAATAATTATGGGTTTAAGAAAATAATTTAACAAAAATTTAAATTAAAAAAGTTTATAAAAAATTGTGTCAAACTAATTTAGACAAATAAAATATGTTTAAGGTATCTAATTTTTGTTAAAATGTGTTTTTGCGGATAATTTAACTGGTTCAATGCAGTTATTTGTTGTGGGTAAAATTGAGTTTGGAGGATTATTTAAGAGTTGATATTGATTTGTTTGAAATTTGAGTTGTGTGATGTTGCGTTAGAATAAAAAATAGAAAGGTGACAAAAAGTGATGATGACGAATAAGTTACTTTAATATAATCTAATTGGAGAAACTGTCATTAATATATATCCACGTCTGTAAATAAAAGCAGAAAACAGGCACTGGTACTTGTAAATATGACCTTTAACAGTAGCATGTCACAATGGGCTCGGTCTTTATAGAGGAGGCCACTACCTCTGTTGATCGGAGTAGACAACGTTCGACGATCCACCTCTATGACTAAACAATGATAGGACTGAATCGAGTGATCAATTAATCTAAAGCGACCGTCAGACAAAGATACACGGTCCTCGCAGTCCACATATGGGAGAAGTTTGAATACCAAGATTCAATATGAATCGATCAAGTGGCGGTAATGGACAATCACTCAGTCGCCNGGAACCCAGATCGACCGCCAATATCCATTTGAGAGAACTCTATTTCGTTGTTAAGCGTTAATCGGTCGTTGTAAGCGCTGGTTATCATTCCGATTTTTATGGTCGGCGGCGACAGATTTTGTTAAACAAGCAATTGTGATTCAAGTACAAACATCATTTGTAACACCTCGACCGAACTGAAACTAAAACGAAATATAAAAAGGAATCTCATAAAGATTCTAAAAGCTTTTCTAAAAAGATATGAAGTTCTGAAAAAAGGTGATGTAAATTAATTCAATGATAAAATAGGTAACAAAAACAAGAATATCTCAACAACTAGAGCTAAAAGAAATAAATGAATGGTGAATTTGATATTCTTTTATTGTACAAAAAGTGCAATTATTAAAAGTAAATATTGTTAAAAAAAATTAAAAGTATTATTGTTAAAAGTACAAACACAAGAAATATAAATGTTTGTAACTGAAAATTTTGAATAAATAATTATGTAAATATATATTACACTAGCATATATATTACCCGCCATGTGTGACGGGTGAGATAAATTTACGTTCTTCAAAGTTTCTGTTTTATTCATAAATTTATTTTTCAAAATATATTTTGAAAGGAATACTTTAAATTGTTTTAATGTGTAAATGTATGGATGCTGTATGTTGATTTAAGTATGTTGAAAATGACATTTCTATTTTTAAACATGATTATTTGAACAATATTTTCTAATTCTTTTTAAAATATTTATTTCATAAAAATTTTAATTAAAAATAATAATTTTAACAATTTCTTTATAAAAACTGAATAAAAATTTTATAAAATTGTTAAAAATAAATTTAATTTAAATTTAATTAAATGTTTTTCTTTTTATTTTAAAAAATATTAAACTTTATTTTAATTGTTTATTTAAAATATATATACTTATAAATTGTTATTTTAATTATGTTTGAATAGGCAATCATTGTAAATATACAAAAAATACCAATTTCCATCTGGGTGGAGAATCACCATTCTAATTTCAGTATACTCAAATCAACAAACAGCGCCAATAATTATTCACATTAATGCAATTTAAAAAATTCTTAATTATTAATATTTTATTAACATTTTATTAATATATATATATATATATAATATGCATAAATAACATATATAAATAAGGTAACGATGATGCTCACAAAATAACGTTATAAATTAATAAAAAGTATAAGGTAGCTACAAAAAAACAGTGTAAAAATACTTTCATAGCATCTGCTATCGCATGAATAATTTCCTCTTTTTCAAACACAAGATTCCTTTTGTCTTCTGCCATGATTATTTCTGTAATCAAACATTTCACTATTGTCAATTTCGTTTCAATTGTTGATGTTAAGTTCCTCATTAAGTTTATTTTGGTAAGGATCATGTAGGCTCTTACCCTGATCAGATTCGACCAGGACTCATCTTCCAGAAACATTAGACCTTTATTCCAGAATTCGTAATTAATCTTTGTATTACTCATCTTCAAAATGTTACAGAACAAATACAAAATATCTTCAACAATTCTTTTTATAACTGCGTTGTCTGCTCCGTATTGCGAAAATGTATCAAAGATATTTTGAATAACATAATCATTATAATAATAATTTGTTGAAGAATCTTTCGCAATATACTTTGTGGTCATTTGGAAAGATAGGCATAAACAATCGACCGCTAAATTGTCGTTGACATCTAAATCTGTTTCACTTTTTACTTTTTCTGCAATTGGGATTCTGTAGTTCCGTTCGAAACATTTTGAGACGATACTCATCATTTGGAGGACAGAGTCAGTTTGACACAGATTCAAATTTGCAGATATCGTCTTCAGCAATCGATGCGTGGAAGAAGAACTGCAAAGACCTTAGGAAAATTATAATTACTCTTAAATATTTATTGTTATTTAACTAAATATTTTTTTAATTTTTAATATTAGGTATCATAAAGTAATTAACGTTTCAGTTACTGTTTCTAAAGCTTGTACAATCTATTAAACAACTTGTTATTCTATGTAATATCCTCCATTAATGCTAACCCCCTTATGTCGTCGATCAACGAGCGAGTTATAAATTAAAATAAATTAATTAAGAAGTAAAAAAAGACATCCAAAATTTTGGCTTTTTCATCTATAATGATTGAAAAAGATTCGTCGGACCTATACAGCGGATCTCCCACCTAACTTACATCAACCTTTTTCTGGTTTTATTTGTGATATGTGATCGTGAGTAATTGTGAAGTAGATAATTCCTTTTCTGCTTGACAATTAAACGGGAGTTTCCAGATACTTTGAAAATTTTAAAAATTAATTAGAATAATACTTAAATATTTTAAATTTGAATTTAATAATTTACAATTACTCCGTTACAAATACTTCTCACATGGCGACTAACGCTGCAATCGATATCATCACGAGTCACTGGCACCTGAAAAGTACAGGAAATGCGACAATGTGGAGACATTTATTGAAGAATGTAAAACATTCTTTAATTTTGCAGGAATAGTGAAAGCCAAACAAGAGACAATAGTCATTTGTTTATTGGAGAAAGATATGAAAGATCGATACAAGGCGGTAGATAAGACAATAGTAGGTTATAAAGACCGATTGAAAAAGGCATTCTCTCGAACTTCCTCACTGTAAGTAGTGTTTATGCCACTTTCATTATTATCACATTCTGAAGTCATAATTTAACACAACACAATTTATTAATATCAAAAATTCACATACTTAAACAAATTTCTTATTAATTCAATTATTTCGCCCAAAATTAATTCATAAATTTTTTCTATTAAATTTTGAAAATTTACGAAATATAAACTTCAAATTATATTTACATTTTTTTACAAACATTTTACAAAATTCAAATTTTAAATAATTTTACATTTTTCAAATTAAACTTCAGATTATAATTATATTTTTTACGAAAATTTTACAAAATCTAAACCTTAAATTATTTTACATTTTTCTACGAAACTTTAAAATAAAACTAATTAATTTAAATTTACAATAGACCATTTTGTTAAAAAATAATTTCTTAAATATTAATCCGTTAATTTTTTATTTAAAATTTATTTAAACTTACTTTATAACTTTTATCAAAATATATCAATTGTTATTACTGTAAAAATATTTTAAATAAGTATTTATTTATCATATTTTTACTCTACATTTTAATTTTTTATTTATTTCTTTTAAATTTTCAAATCAAAAAAATAATAAATTATTGTAGCGAAACTTAAATTTAAACTTACCCCTCATACTCACTATTCGAAGACCTAACTGAGGCATGCCGGTACAGGATGAAGGAAGATATACCGGAAGTATTTTTTGGGGAAAATAGAAAAGCTCGCGGCCAAGATCTTGAAACATGACTTATCAAAAGACGCCCTCACGGAAGCCTTATTGTTACATTTCTGTTACAATGGGGACATAAAAAAGAAAAAATGACTTAGCAAAGTGAAAGGAATAGATGAAATAAAAAAATAAAGGCAGTACATGACGTCAAAAGTGTGACAGAAGACGTGAATGTAGTAAGAGACAATGGGATTCAAAACAGATCGAGGAGCTACAGAGACGCAGTTGCAGGGAACAGTAAATACAGAAAAATCGAGCAGGGCTTGGTAAAACAAATACTACAGAATACATTCAAGATATGAAAGCGACTAAATGTAGAGCTTGTGAGAAAATAGGTCACACAAGTGAAACATATGGACAAAGAGAACCAATCAAGTGTTTCGGATGTGGAAAAGAAGAACACATGATAAGAAACTGTTCTGAAAGGAAACCAATAAAATGTTATGGTTGTGGACGACAAAGACATGTACGAAGAAACTGTTCAAACATCGAATGCAAAAGATGTTAAAATAGAGGTCACAGTGAAAGTGAATGTTATACAAACCTAAATGGGAGAATAAGACAGCAAAACACAAGTGACAATAACTATCAAAGATCGGGATACAATCAACGAAGATATAGGGATAGAGAAGACATGAGACGAGGAAATAATCAAAAATTATTTCAAAATTGAAGAAGAATGTGAAGAATCGGTGATAGGAAGTGAACACCCAAAAGACAACGCCTCGACAGAAGTGGAGCCAGTCGGGGCAATAAATTAAAAGATACCAGCGACTCCCGAGTATTGGTATTTATAGTAGAAGTCATATATCAAATATTATAGACGTAGTGATATAAGATGGAAGGAATGTTGAGATAAGAGAAGCAAGAGTAAATGATAAAGTACGGAAATTTATAAAGAAAGAAAAATTTGAGGACAAGCTCGGAGGAAGTTTAGGGGGAACAATCGAAAAAATAAGAACATTAGGTATTTTTAAAATTCAAAATAAGATAATAGGATTTTGTCAATAGATGAAAATATAAGCAGAAAATATATTGTATGATAGAGAGCAGGGCCGACCAAGTGTAAAGTTGATGATACAAGGCAACGTTGATGATTGTTTATTAGACACAAGTACAAGAATAGCAGGTACATCTTTGATAGCCATTAGCAAGCAGGATTACATAACTATAAGAGACACCATAGTGATCAAATGGATCTTGAGATTTGGAGCACCGAAGGAAATACATACAGATTGTGGTAGGACATTCGAATTGAAGATAATTAAAGACAAGGCAGCATCAATGAATATAAAAATGTGTTACTCGAGCCCATACCATCACAACTCGAATGGAATAGTAAAGAGACGATTCCGGACAATCAGAGAATATTTATATGCGTCACTTCAAAAAATATAAAGACTGATTGGGAAACCCTACTACCAGAAATAGAATTTACACTAAACGCAACATTGCAGAAGGCAATAGGAAAGAGCCCAGCGGAAGTTGTAATTGGTAAAAAATATACAGAGAAAGATGGCATAGTCGAGAAATAAAGACGAATCACAACACCGATACCGAATAGATACCAGTCAGGAGACAGGTCGATATCGGAAATAGTGTGCTTGTTAAGGTCGAAACTGGAGTAAAGAAAAAATATAAATTCAAAGGAACATATGCAGTAATTTAGAAATTATATGACAGAAAATATAGGTAGCGACGTGAAAATGGAACAATCCTGGATCATAATATGGAAAAACTGAAGAAAATCTTAAAAAGGGGGATATGAGGTAAATAATTTTAGTTCGCTGATGAAAATTGAAGTAGTTTTTAAAAAAAGATTATTTTAATTAAAATCAAATTGAAAATTTTAAAAATTATGTGGAATAATACTTAAGTATTTTAAATTTGAATTTAAAAATATTCTTTATAAATAGTTGTTAAAATGACTTCTGATATCGATGTTACAAATACTTCTTACAAAAACAATTTGAGCACTCTAACGGCTCACACTTGATCCTTGATTATTACAATAGGTTGCCCTCTTTGCATCACAATTATCAATCGAATCAATTAAAGAATTCCTGGCTATTCGGACAAGTAAACAGCAGCAGATGGTGAAGAGTCATATTGTTGTTCTCATTCAATATGTTCAGTAGAACTTTGTCAACTGTAAAACAAATGACCCCATTAAGAACACTGAAGTCGGAGTTTCCACGGCGATTTCCATTTGCAAAAAACAAGGAAAAGACAGAATTAGATACAAAATTTATTGATCACAAAATAAATTTTATACGATTTTTCGGCAGTTCGCTCACGGTTAAAAAATGTCTAAATTGGTTTTCAATTTGTGACACTCGAATTATTTCATTTCAAACATTAAAACAGTTCTTTTCGTTTTTTTTATTTACATATTTAATTTCACGTGGAAAAATTCTTGGGTCGATTGATCCCGATATTCTTTGTGAAAAAAAACTTCTGGGAATTTTAATTTTGTAATTATTAAATAGATTTGCGACAACAAAAAATAAAAGAAATTTAAATTACATTTAAATAATATTTAAATTTGTGAAAATTTTAGCGTGGTTTGATTTTTTGTTGGAAATGTTCCCTACATAAGCCCCCCGTGAGAAGTCTGGGACGGTTGAAAGCGCTGCTTTGATTAAATGGGAAGCGGATGTGTGGAGACGGACATTCGCTCCCATGGTGAGAATGATACAGACACTTTCTGGTTAAGGGAATGGACTTTCGGCATTTAGACGCGACCATCTTCAATGTGTATACATGGCTTCAATTTGAAAATGTTGACGGTGCGGTGGGTGCCATTGAAATCGATGGTTGCAGTGTTGTTTTGTGCATCGAAGTGAAGCATACGGAAGGGACCAGTGTATAGGGTTTGCAGTGAGTTAGGGTGTTCCCGAATTAACCAAACGAATTGCGCATTCAGCAAGTCTTTTGGTACGTGTACCTTATAAGTGTCCTGTGGTGATGGCGCAGTATCCAGATTTTTGAAGGGGCGTCGTGCTTGTTCCAAGTGTTCGTCGTTGCTGGGGCAGTCACTGAAAAAGAGTTCATTCACGAGTGATATGTTTGACCCGAATAACATTTGGGCTGGCGAGGAGCCATGGCGACTGCTGGGGATGTTTCGCCAACCCAGTAGAATTAGGGGCAGTTGATTGACCCAGTCTTTGTTGGTTGATATCGTCCTCAAGGAGTTCTTGAGTGTGCGATGAAACATTTCGACGAGCCCTTTTAGACTGTGGATGGAACGCTGTTTTTTTCTGACGTTGTGTTCCCAATCTTTTGAGGAGATTGGTGAATAGGTTGGATTCGAATTGGCGGCTCTGGTCCGTGATGAGGCGTTTGGGGACCCCAAATCGTAATACCCAATTATTGACGAAAATGTCGACGATTGACTCCGTGATGATGTTCCTCATCTGAAACGCTTCTGGCCAGTGTGTATTACGGTCAATGATGGTGAGCAGATATGAGTAACCGTTGCATGGTGGTAGTAGTCCAACGATGTCCATGTGAACGGTGTCGAAACGGCTACCAGTCTGGAAGCTGAGAATGGGCGGTTTCGTGTATCTTGTTGTCTTACTGGCTTGACATTGTAGGCAACTTTTGCACCATAACTTAACGTCCCGACGCATGTGTGGCCATATAACTTTGGTGCGCAAAAGTTCATATGTCGCTTTGGAACCCGGGTGTGCCATTTGGTGAACAGCCTTGAAGGCCTTCTGACGGAGGGCAGGACCCAATATGAGAAGTATGCACCCGGCAATGGAAGTGTCGAAATAGACGCGACCGCATGATGTTGGCTGTTTCTTGAAGATAGTTAGGTCCTTGTCCGAAGAGGGGTTCTGTTCTAAGATCTCTTGAGTGAACAGAGGTTCAAATTCTAAGGCTGCCAGTTCGATTCGTGAGCAACAATGGGCTACGACATTGTCGGCTCCTGCGATGAATTTGATATTGAAATCGAATTGCGAGAGATAACTGATCTGCCGCTGTTGACGTGGTGAGGGATTCGTCATATGAAATATCTGCAGGACTGGTTTGTGATCGGTGAGTACAGTCGATGATCTACCTATGAGGAGGTGTTCGAAGTGTTTCACTGAGAGTAATAGACCCAATAGCTCTCTATCGAATGTGGAGTATCTGGTGTGAACCGGTGACAACTTCTGGGAGTAGAATTCCAGTGGGCTCCGATGTGTCACCTCGTGTCTGTATCAAAACCGCTCCGACTGCGATGTTAGATGCGTCGGTCGTCAACGTTATTGGCAATGATCCATCTGGGTATCGAAGTGATGTGGTGTGTAAGATGCCCAGTTTTATTTGCTGAAACGCTTTGATTGCTTCATCAGACCATGACAGAGATTGCTTCTTTGGCCCAGAGTACATGTTAGTGAATGGAGCCAGTGTCGCACAGATGTGCGGGATGAATCTACGACAATAATTTATCAATCCTAGAAAACTGCGCATGGACGTGACAGTTTCCGGTCGTGGGAAATCGGTTATGGCCTTAATTCGATCAGGTAGGGGATTAATTCCATCTGGTGACAAGACGTATCCCAGGAAAGTGACATGCGTCTGGAAAAACTTGCATTTCTGTAATTTAAGTTTTAGTTAGTGATATTTAAGTCTGGAAAGTGTCTCGAAAAGATGTTTTTGGTGTGTGGTTGTGTCTGGTGATGCCACAACAATATCATCAACGTATGCTACTGTGTGCGACAGCCCTTGAAGCACAATGTCAATATCGCACTGGAACGTCTGCGAGGCGTTACGCAGGCCAAATAGTATTCGAAGATATTTGAAGAAATTAAATGGTGTAATTACGGCTGTTTGGATTCTTTGTCTACTGGAATTTGGTGGTAGGCCTTGGCAAAATCCAATGATGAGAAGATGACACAGCCGGTAAAACGTTGAAAGATGTCAGTGATTAGTGGCATCGAGTATGATTCTGGAGTTGTGTCCTTGTTCAACCCTCTGTAATCGCCTCAAATGCGTATGGAACCGTGTTTCTTGGGAACGATCTATAGTGGTGCTGTCCAAGGGGAGCTGAAACGTCGTACGATGCCTGAAGCTTCGAGTTCAGAGAATTCTTTCTCGGCCAGAAGTCGCCGTTCTTGAGATAATTCACGGCAACGCTTTTGTATTGGTGCACATGGTACGGTGACTATCACATGGTTTGAGATTCATTCGGCCGTACGTCCACTTATGTTTGAGTCGTCAAATGTGTCGAGGAAGGTCCTTGCAATGAACTAGGTAGGATCGGACAGCAAGGTACATACTTGTATGGAAGGTGCTGTGCTAAGTCCTGTTTATGACTGTTTAGGTGGAAGTAATTTACGATTCCTGCAGTCAACGAGTAGACCAAAGTTATCGAAGAAATCCATCCCGAGTAATGGTTGCGTGACATCGGCGACCGTGAACGTCCATTGAAAAGATTGACCCAATGATATGAGGTCGAATGACAGACAGACTGTTCTATACGTGTGGACGATTTATCCGTTTGCAGCAGTTAGACGAGAGACTGAGCGTCGAGTCTGTAGGTAGAAACTTTTGGGCAGGACAGAGATGGCGGAGTCCATGTCGATTAAGAAAGTCATTTTGTTTGCAGTAGAACCAACGACGGTGGCATCGCAGACAAAGATATCGCAGTATTTTTACTCGCCTTCTGTGTCGGCTGCGAAGACCGAATGCGAACTTAGTTTTTTGACGGTTGGTATAAGCAGCCAGACGCACACTATTTTGCCTGATCCCCGTAACGGGAGTGATGCACACAGACAGTGTCCCACTCAATTTCGATCTTTTCGTCCTTCCAGGTGCATCCTGGCAAGCATTTCCTCGCTTCTTTACAAAACTTTGAATGATACTAGCAGATATTGAGACTGGGTGACCTGTTTCGGCTTGGTGTTGGGTGCAGTTTACGGGATTGCCGTGATTTCATGTTATTGAGAGCAGCTAATTGTGTCGTGACTGCTTGCATCTGTGCTTGTAACGTCTCCATTTGTGTGACATTATGTATCTGGTGCTGCTAGTGAAGTGCCGGTTGCGTGTTAACGGCAAAGCAAGTATTTGGCTCGGTCAGCTGTGTTTCCATAATGTCGTTTGCAACTTTTGCCAGTTCGTTGAGATTTTTCGTGTTAGTGCCAGCTAGAACAGCTTGCACTAATGGTGGAAGTAACCGCAGAAAAAACCGTTTGAGCAGGTCGGAGTGAGGTCCGTTCGTGGTTCCTGGATGGATAGTTTCCAGGTCATTAATTACATATTAATTTACATATTAATTTTATTTAAAAAATTATTTTATGGAAATAAAGAGTATTTATTTAATTCAAAACTTAGTGAAAAGCTATTTACGTTATTTAAATTTTTAATATGAAAATTTGAAATGATTTAATATTTTTAAAGTTTTTTTAAATATCTTTTGCTGTACTTTAAAATTCAAATTATATGCGAATAATTATTTATTGTGAACATCTAAAATATCAATTATACATCTGCGTGGGTGAAACACATTTCCAAATACTAAACTCAACATACAAAATTCAACAAACCAATTTAAACATACGAAATGACTTTAGCCATTCCACATTTCTGATCAATATTCTACCATCATCTAATTGTATCTCGTAACTTCTTTCATGTCGTCAGTTCTTTATTGTGGCTGGGCCAATATATCGATCCTCATCCTTCGTTACGTTTTCTTTCTTTATAAGCACTGTGAGAAGTGGTTGCAACGTCTATATCCGAATTCATTTTTTAAACACCAAAATTTTATTAATATAACAATTCACATTTCTAAAACAAATTTTCCTGTTAATTTAATTTAATTATC
>MQRK01102310.1:0-32264 GCA_001938485.1 Girardia tigrina
ATATATATATATATATATATATAAATATTTTAAATTTTCTTTTTATGAATATATATTTTTTTGTAAATGAAACCGAACATAAACAATATTTAATCACAACAATAATATTGAAAAATAATAATAAATAATAATAATTTTTAATAATATTATTATAATTATAATAAAAATAATAATTAATATTTACAATATAAACAAATGATTAAAAATTAATTGGATATTATAATATTAATAATAATAATAATAATAATTAAAATAATAAATATTTTGTAATTAAAATAATAATAATAATAATAATAAATATTTACCATAAAAGAAAATAATTAATAACGATAATATAATATTTTGTTTTTAATGAAAATAATTTAAAAATAATTATTAATATAATTATGATAAAAATATTAATAATAATAATAATATTAAAATAATTAATAACTATAATCAATAAAAATAATAATATAATATTTTCTATTTAATAATATTTATAATAATTTTTAACGAAAAATAATAAAATAATAATTATTTATTTATTAATAAAATAATAATAATTTTTTAAAATAATAAAAACAATATTTTAAAATCACAACAATAATATTGAAAAAAATAATAATTAAAATTATTAATAATATTTCCTAATAATAATTATTATTAAAATAATATTAGGATAATTAATAACGATAACAATTGAAATAAAAAAATAATATTTTGTAATTAAAATAATTGAAATAATGATATAATATTCTGTAAATAAATAAATATTAATAATACTTAATAAAATTATTATAATTGTCACAAAAATAATAAAAAAAAATGTGTAAAATAAAAGAAAATAATTATATTATAATATTAATATTTTGTAATTAAATAAATATTAATTATTAATAATATTTAATATTAATTATTATAATTGTGATAAAAAATAATTATCAAAATAAAACTGAATATTTTATAATTAAAATAACAATGATAATTACTGTGATTACGATACAAATATTAATACATCACCTTCTTCTTTCTATCGGTCGTCGTTATCGTCATCGTTTTCTCGGGCGAATTGTGTCCAGTCGGATCGCCATTGGACACGGCGCCTTTGCTCATCTTATCGAACTTCTTGCAGTTATTTGTGTGATTGTTGTTGTTATTATTGTTATTGATAGATTCATTGCGGATTGTCGCGAGATTGTCGACGGTCTTCTGCTCGCTCTGAGACCGCCTGATAGATTCCGTCTCGTCTCTCTCGGTGCCCAGCGACACGTCAAACGAGTGACGTGTCGCCGGCGTTATCGATTCGGTCGCGTCGCTTTTATTAATTGTTGATTTGCTTTTACTGTTAATTTTAGTTTTGATTTCACTGTCGCTGATGGTGATTTTAGCGTGTTTGCTCGGTACTCGCCCAATATTTGCTGGTTGTCAGAAAGAAACGATTGCGATTATAATTCCAATTTCGGAAAATTTTTCTTCTTTTATAATTTTATCCGCTAAAATAATAATACCAATGGGAAATAATTTGGAGAATTATTTTGTTTGTTTTTTTTTTATTGTTTGTGACGAAAATAAATTTCAAATTTATATTTATTAAATTCGTAAAAAAAATTCATTAATTTCAAAATCATTAAATCAATAAGTTATAATAAAAATAATTACAAATAATAAGATTATATTTTGCAATTGACACAGTTAAACAAAAGGAATTTAAATTTCTTTAGAGTTAATGAAAACGTTTGATGTTTGTTTCTGTCATTTTTCAAAATTGAATTTCAATTTTTTTATATTAATAATGGGAAATAGAAAATTTTTTAACACACTGATATTATCTTACTTTGTTTTCTTTTTTTGTATTTTTTCGCAAATGATTTTTCACTCACTTTCCAAGATCAGAAAGTTGTATATTTTTTTATTATTATTTTCATTACAATTATAATAATATAATTAAATACTATTAAAGTTGTGTAATCTTGATAACACACATGAATTAATTAAAAGATTAATTATTTAATATTTAGTTAGTTAATTTTGATTCTAAATGATTATTTTTCGATTATCCCTTAATTGGACTGTAAATTAACTAGAAAAAGATAAATTTCAAATTTGCTTTTTTTCTAGTTGTCATAACTTTATGAATTCTTAGTATTTTTTCGTAATAAATAATTTTGGGATTCCCAACTAATTAAAGATTATTTTGTTAGATATTTGTGTCAAAGATTTTCAAAAGAATTATATCTTTTCTTGACCCGGTTAAGTAAACCTTTCTCAAAATTTTCTCATTGGTGAAACAAGTTTTTCAAAGTCTAGACTATCTAAATCAGTAATAAAAGTCGAACAAATGGATCAAAAATTATAGAGCCGGACCGAATAGTTAGTAATTTATCCGTGATGCTGCAGTTTAGAGGTGCCAAAGAACAAAGCAAAATACTCATCTTAAGCTTTCAATCATTCTGTTACACCATTAGCTCAAGAGGATAACTCTTTCCAGTTTTGGATCGGAAATAAAATTTGAAATTTTAGTTTTAGATGAAGCAAAAAAGTTATAATTACGAATGATAATAAATGGTAACTAAAAGCTATCTTTTGATTTATATAAACTATTGTTCAAAATTAACAGTGAATCATGTTTCCCAAATTTTTATGTGATTGGGTTGTACCTGAAAGCATGGTAAGTACGTTACCTATTCAGTATTTGTAAAGTTTTTAAACATCGTTCTAATTTACATGTAAACTTTAAACTGATAATTGTTAAAAATTGCGATTGGTTCAGAGTTGGCTACCAGAAATACGTACAATCTCACTAATTAAGAAATCTCCTTTCAAATGAGGCTCTGGTGTCCCTAAAAACCCACAGATTACCTTTCAGATAAAATTTCAGGCGATGAATCAATATAAGTACAGTTTTTAACAAACTATTTTTTATGTTATACTTTTTTTATAAAGATTATTTTTTAAGTGAAAAGGAATTAGAATTATAAATGTATATTTCAAAAGTTTAATATAAGTGATTAACGAATTAATAATGCAGTGGTATTTTGAAACATTTCAATATTTCAAACATACAGTGTTATATTAAATGAGATAGATTTCTACAAAAAAATCACTGTATGACATCTTTTAATGATGATTATGTAATGTTTTTATTTATTCGCGAAATTCATTTTCATTTTCACATTTATGATGAAGTTTTGAAAATATGAATTTACTGAAAATCATTCAAAAAGATAATTAATCAATGAAATGCTACCCATTATTGTACTAAGCATATTTCCATCATTTAATCAATATATAAATGCATCTTTAAAAATATCTAATGATAGAATTATTATGTAAAAATAAGTTTTGATATTATCCAAAATGATACACAAAGGTAATGCTAAGATTCAGATTCACATCATGATATTTTCTCTTTGGACAAGTAAACTCAATAATTATTTGATTTTAGATCTATGTTGCGGTCGAAAACTCATTCACACATTCACATGCAATCATATAACGATACACAAAAGAAAGGAAGAGATGACGAACAATACATTTATTTGATAAATATAGCATAATGTAACAAATCCAGATCCAGAAACTGTTCTTGGTTCTCTTCACAGTCCAACGAAGCAACGAGGACACCGCATGAGAGCTAAAAATGTAACATAAAGAAAATAAACAAAGCTGAATAAAAACCTACCTGATGATGAAATTCGAACAATCGCCCCTCCACAGTTAGAGTATCGCGAAGCGCATATGTGACGGTAACCCGTCAGAACGTGGAAGATCCCTGAGAGAAGTTATAAACCTTAAAAGAATAAAAGTTAATTAAAATGAACCCGAAAAATTATAAAGTTCCTTACCGGATTACCCAGTGGAGTTAGGAGGTCATCAGGCCCCCTCCGAGTAGCTCTTCGCAAGGCGAGTCCATGAGTGGAATCCGCGGGACAGTGACATCTTCCTGAGAGAAGATATAACCCCTGAAAGATTAAGAAATTAATTAAAAATACAAAGACAGTTAATTAAAATTACCATGAGTCAGGCCCACAAAACAAAAATAGCATCACGCGATGAATAATCATTATTCATCGGTGACAAAGCAGGCCTTGTTTCGTTTGCACACCATATACAAGTTACTTGCTCTGGCGAATGGAAATAAAAAATTGGAAACCAGCCAATCAGTAATAGACACGAGTAGTATGCACCGCTGTTATAAATATAACAGTTTTCCGAGACGAAATCAGAAAGTTTTTAAAACAAAATAAGAAATTTTAAAAGAATTTTAAAAGAAGCGAAGAAGTTGTTAACAGAAATTTCCGAAACAAAATTAGAGAAGACTAATCCACATTGTTTATCAACCAGAGGACGGGAAGCAACACTCTACAAAATAAATAACAGAAAACTTTCCTCCGGATACCGAATTAAAACCAATGTAATTATAAGTTTAATGTTTATTTTTATGATTCAATATATGTATACTTTGATAATCGTATTTTTGTTATAATTTTGATAATGTAAATAGATTTAATCTTTTAGTTAAGTTTTAAGGAATTTAAGCCCCGTCGTTGTTGTGGTCGTCACCCTCGCTTATAAATGAATAACAGTAAATCGAGAACCGAGATGAACGTCATCAGACGGAGATGTAAGAGAGATATGGGGTCACCCTACCGTCACTTATACCTACTTTATCCCACACAATTATGATGCCGCAGCACGTGAACAGTCTTCGTCGAGACTAACGATTGCCAGAAATGATGATTGTTAATAATAAGAGAGAGATATTTAGTGTTATGATTTGTAAATATATGAATTAAGTTCTTATAACCGAAATAAATTTTGACAAAGACTCCCTGCTTAAGCGAATATGACGATGATAATAGATGACCTGATGACAAATATCGGGATAGAATTTATATAAACCTGCTGTTGACATCAAGGTTGAAATGCCGGAAATGATGTAAATATTCATGGTCACGTAACTAATGATAATGATGTTGGATATTAGAAATCTTTAATATAATTATTTACTTTTTAAAACACAAATCTTTAATCGTAAATCTTTATTCTTTAATCTTTAATCTGAAATCTGACTCCAATTAATCAGAAAGGACTTCAAAATAAATATATGGACAATGAACACAAATTCTTTTATGAAACTTTATTTCAAATAACAAAAATTAACAAGTCAAAAATTATAATAATAATTCAATTCTTGATGACAGAACACCAAACACAAAACAATATTTCGTATGAGTTAAAAGAATACAGCAAAAACTGTGAATCTCCAAAACGAACGAATGTTTAAAATTAAATTAAACCTTCTTCTCCCATACGGGATACTTATGGTTTAAAAAGAATAATATCTTAAAAAGATTAATAAATAACAAAAATAATTCTATGAGTTTACTTGCTTCCTTTTGTTTTTTGATGAGAGAATTATTTGGGCAAACTAAAACTAGATTTGCTGTTGTTTATATAGTAATTTTCATCAGCCTTGAAAAATTGATAAAGTAAAACAAAGACTAAAATATTTTTAATTTTAGATTCCCAATTTAGTTAAACTAAATATTATTTTTTAAAAATAATTTTACCAAAAGAATTATTTTAAATTTTTTCTACATAAAATTTTATCAAAGTGTTCACATGCATTCCTCGAAACCCTAACAATAATGTAACTTTTAACGACGATAAAATGCTGAGAGTAAGATGACAATAATGCAATAATATATAATATATAATGATATATGATAATTTGTTATTGATTTTAGACAGATAGAAACATAATATTGCCGTAGGCCAGACACGCAATTATAACTATGCCTCAAGTTCCAACGAACGATATAACAATGCCGCAAGTTCAACAGAACATAAATATAACAGTGCTACAAGTTGAAGTTCTCGACACAACCTTTACATTTCAGACAGGCATGAGCGACGCATCCATCGAAGGAACACATAACTACATTTGCTTTAAATCATCACCGAACGATACTGAACTAGGTGGGGGCCCATAGTCTATCCTATCTTTAATCGAACCCGAAGGCCCTCTGAACCTGACACTGCTGGTCAGATGACAGGTAAGGAGAGGCGTCCGACCCTTTCAAGTAGTAAAGTAATAGAGTATAAAGTCGAAATAAGACCATAACGGGTTGTGGTTGACCCTTAACAATCACTGGGGGCTCTTGAGCTATCAAAAATGTTTTCACTCGAAGGGGTCGTGATATCTATTTTAAGTCAAATTATTTAAATTTTTATCACACAAAGCACTTTGTTTTGTGAAATTGAAACCATATTTTTAAGTTCTAACGTAATTACATTGGTAAACAACAAACTTTGATTTAGGAATTTTCCAGAAACCCAAAAAATAATAATCTTTACAAAACTAAAAAATATTTTTTTGTAAATAAAAACATAATACAATTAATTTTAATTTAATTCCAATATTTTTCTTTTTTTTGAAATTCAGCATTTTTTATTATTCAAAAATTATCAATCCAGATTCTCGATTTTCTGAGACGCATTTAATCACAATCTACCAAATGATCGCCTCTCCTACTAGGATCTGAAACGTGGGCTTAAATGAAATATGAAGGATAAAAATAAGAAACGATTATTATTTTTTTAATAAATTACAAAAACCATGAGCATTATTTCATTTTAAGAGGTATATTTGGAATAGGGAATTCAATCCCGGGATGTCAGGATTCTGCATATTTTACCGGTATTGTAATCTCGGTATTAGACCATCGGGATCCCGGGATTCAGTTATGAATTTCTTTTTTTTGTCTTTTAACATTTATATACTTTTTAATATGTGTTTAGGAGTTTTCACAAGAGAAACATTTTAAACTGTGAAATATCTCTTACTGTTGAATTTTACGTTTTCTACAGTGTAATACAGTGAATCACAATTTGAAAATAAAATACAATTTTTATTCTTTATAATATACGTAGTTGACGCATTAATTACCCGGAATGGATAAAAAGCATGAAGTATAATTTAGTGAATTTTTTACGATTAGACTATAATATCTATAGGTAATGAATATACAATTTGTTTTATTGCATCATTGTGTTTACGTGTTCTACAGGCACGGAAACAAAATGTCGCACATTTCGTCATTTTTCCAAATGAATCCTGTTGAGTATCGCAGTGAGATTAAATTTCTTGTACTATGAGGGGTAGACAGCCTGGAAATTATCAAGTTAAGGGATGTTTATGGGATAAATTGTCCCACTTAAACGACAGTTTATGATTGGGTTGCAGAGTTTAAACGTGGAAACACAACTGTTTTTGATGAAGAGAGACCAGGATGACCAGTGGAAATCGATCAAGACAAATTAGAAAAATGTTGTGAGAAAATCATCAAAACAGAGAGAACAATCACTGTAATGGTGCTTGGAGCTATCCTGAACATCAGTGAAGGGAAAGCACGTGAGGTGTTGAAATCCCTTGGAATAAGGAAGCTGGCATCACGCTTTGTGCCAAATTTTCTGTCGGGAGAGATGTGCAAGACACGTTTGCAGTGTTCTCAAAAAACCCTGGATTTGTGGCAAGAACATGGACAACGATATCTATCCAATATTGTCACTGTAGATGAAGTACGGCTAAGCCTCTATATACCCGAGAGCAAAAGAGAATCTTCAGAATTGCGCCTTCCAAATGAAAAACCAGCACTGAAAATGAGATCCTGGACAAGTCATCGGCGATGTCTTATACTGACTGTATTTTGGGACGGCGATGGTGTCATAAAACTGGATTTCGCAGATAAAACAGTGAAACTGAATAGCGCCTACTATGTCTCACTCGTTGCTGAGACCAGATCACTGCAAAGGAAGCCTAGAGGCTCACTACTGTGGCTCTTGCAAGACAATGCACCAATTCACAAAAGTGCTCTTTCCACAGTGGCCATTGATGATGCAGGTTTCAACCTCGTCCCTCATCCTCCATACAGTCCTAACCTTGTGCCAAGTGATTTTTGGTTATTTCAGCACCTCTAGAAGGCAATTCGTGCAAAAAGTTTAAATCCCATGAAGAAGTGATAGAAGTAGTTATGAATTTCTTTGCTGATTGTGACTCAAACTTCTTCAAAGATGCCTTTTCGGAATTAGTGGTACGCTGGGAGAAGTGCGTGGCCAATAATGGTTCTTACATTGAGAAGTAAACCTTTACATGTTTGTTATCACTTGTAGAATATATGAAATGCCTGTGATTTTCCTTGTAAACTTAGTCCGGAAACTTAATGCTTCAACCACATAATTGCTTTTATTTTTTGAAAAACATTACACCCAGCTGGAAACCTTAAAAAAATCCATGCATTAAAACATCTTTTAAAATTTAATTAAAATAATAGTAAAAGTACGTCCATACATTCAATTTGCGTATGCAAAATCAGAATAGTTAATTTCCCGGTAAAGAATATGTATCTTTTAAAACAAAATATGAGTGTTCTTTAAAAATGTTTTTTAAGTCTATAAAAAAGTGTTTTTTTTAAACTAATTTTGCGTGTTTTTTTTCCATTCTTAATCTAGAACAATACTTAAAAATATAAAGTCTACCAATGGAAAACACTTACAAGAAAAAAATTGAAAAAGAAACTGTTAAACCTAATCTATACGATTTTAATTTAAAATTACGATATTAAAAAATAAATTATTCAAGAGGTATTTTCAATCAAAGTGTTCTATCAATCAAGTGTTCTCTATCAATCAATTTATTTTTAAAATTAATTTAACTAAAGTCAGAAAACTTTGACAAACTGTGCATATTCCAAAGTTATTACGAACATTTATTTATAACTAGCATGTTAACCAGTCATATGCCTGGTTAGCTTTATAGCTAATTATAGTAAGGGCTCCCAGCGTACTTAGGAATGAACAAGAAATGTTTAGGATTCAATACAAATATCAAGTTTACGTCACTTTAAGCAAAATCAAATCAAAAAGAATTTTTTTAGTATAAATTAAAAAAAAACTGAAGTATTTTGAAATTAATCCTACATGTTATTCTTTGATAATAAATTAAATATTTTTTTATCTTAAATAAGTTTTTTCTAATGTAATTTAAAAATTTTAATAGATTTTTTTAAACAAAGGTAACTTTTGGATCAATTTTTAGAGTTAGATTTTAAGTCTAGCATATCGTTATAATTAAGAACGTCATGAAAATTTATATGAAAAGAGAAAATATAAAAAACTAAATAATAAAATATAAATAAATAATTATAATTCTTTTTTTTAATTCAAGGCATTCTTTAATATCACTGATTCTGCGTTGGAAAACCACGGAGACCACAAAAATCGACTTACATGAAGAAAATGAATATAATACTTGTAAGCAATAATAACAATGAAAACAAATAGTATGTATACATGTAAATTCAAACAAACAAATTTAAAATTTCATTATGTATAAGAGCAAAATAAATAAATAAATCAATAATATTATCAATGACGAAGCATAAAAAGTCAGTAAAGACTGATTACAGTCACCACAATAATAATCATTTTGATGGTCAAATTTCCCCGACCCATTTAGACCAATTGTCCATGGCATCAGGCTCCATAAGAAACGAGAACAAGGACAACGAATATAGATTTATAAACGGCAATAGCAACTTGACTGCTCTTCCTGGCAACATTTACGTCATGAAGCCACAAGTAGCAGCGAAAGAAAAATTCGAGACTGTCTCATCTGACGATTGTCAGTCCCAAGAATCTGTGATTACTGTTCGACGAAAATTCAAATGGTTGTATTTGAAATTTTCAATTCTCTTAATGATGATCCCGCCATTATATCCAATCGGTCTCATATCTTTGGTTCTCATGTCGTTTGCCTATACCGATTATTGTTCTAAGGATTACTCTGGTCACAATAAAAAAGTAAAAATCGTGAAAAATATTCTCTGTGTAACATTCTGTATTTTGATTATTTGTATAATTTTGGCGATTATTATTTTATGCTTAATTTTAGGTAAGGTTTATCCATTTTCAATGATAATCAAATACACATAAAATAAATTCTTCTCGTCATTATTTTAATTTATTCACAAAAAGCCAGTTAGTTTTATAAAACTATTTTGGGATGAATTTTATTAGCGTTCGTTCTAGGGTAACTAGAAGCCGAATAGTGACCAGACATTCTTAATTAGGTACAATCCAAGAGATTTTAATAGTCCGTGTAAAAGATGTTTTGGGATTTATAAATAGTACAAATATCTCCCTTTTTTACGTTTTGAAAATTTAAAACGTTTTTCCTATCGATTTCTTGTATGACTGAACCCTTTCGTGACCTGGAATTTATATATACGTTTTTGCATAAATGGGCTGAGAAACCGAGGAAAGTTCATTTTCCATTGATGTTTTTACCAAGTTTAAAAGACGAAAATCGTAAGTGTCTTACGAGCGTATAATACTCGCAAACAAACTTGTACTTAGAGCATAAAAAATCATTAAAATCAGCCGTAACGAAAGGGTTTGTGGTTCTTTTATACATTTGGAAATTATTGTGACCGAGTTCATCGTTTTTCTAATCGTTTAGGTTAATTTTTGGAAAAAAATTGAATATTTTCTTTTATTTAAAAACTGCAAATACTAATTTAATCAAAGTTGAGCAAAAAGCTCTTTTTCTCATAAAATTACTACTATTATATGTAATTTTAACCCTACAACTGTACCCAAATTAGACTTCTGTTAACAGGTTCACCTTCTATTTTCGCAACTACAACCTTCCAAACAGGGAAATTTCGGATTATGGTCATCATGAAACCACAAAATCCATATTTAAAAGCGGTCTCGACGTAGAACATCGTCGTCACCTGAAGAAAATCTACGGGAGAGTGCCCGACTCATCAAATGACTGCCTTTATGCTGACAAAGAACAAGGGGGTTAGGATTAGTTTCTACCCGCGATGAGTACTCAATGCAGTCAATAATCTAAGCTTACAGAAATAAGGTGTGTTCTGATGATATATCACGCTAACTCACCTTCATCAATCTCTACAACACTTTAGACAGGTATCATCAAATCAAAAATGAATGGACGCTTTCTAATTGTTTTGACGGAATCAATGCGGGTGACAGAGAGAACGGTTTCAAATCCTGGTGGACGAAAATCAGAAATTCAATTAAATATTTGAAAACAATTGGTTTACAGATACAGTTTGTGATTAATGAACTAGGCAGCTGTTTAAAAATCCCCACACTTATTGAAACAATGATTATAGGTGAACAATGGATAGACAACTTATCATTTCACAAACACAGACTCTATAACAAATTGCAATTCTGTAAATAGTGTAAAATGAGGATGGCTTGGATCTCAGCCACCTCACTTGCGGAACACAAATTCCGCTCCAAGATCTTATATAATGAATCTATATCTTTTGAAGAATGGCGCTTGCTAAACAGTACAAGAACCAACAGCTTGCCAACGAAGTTTAAGTCAAAGAAACAACGACAAGAAACAATGTGTAGAGCATGTGGAGAGAATATGGAAACTCAAATCCACGTTCTCTGTTGGTGTAAACGCAACGGCACTCTGATTCAAGCAAGACATAACACAGTTGCACATATTGCCAGGGATGCTCTGCTAACAGAGAAGGTAATTCTGAAAATCAAAATGGATCGCGAAGCAGAATGGCCTGTGTCTAAGAGCCGCATTGATCTTTAAATATTCAACCATGGGACAAAGGAACTCTGGATCATTGATATTGTGAAGAACATTTGGTTTGTAGATGTTTTTGTGTAGTGTTGGCATGTTTAAATGTTGTATGTTGATTTGGGATTGTGCCTCTCCTAACCAGATGGATTATCAATATTTAATTTCTTTTAATCTGAAACTAATTAAATTTTTAAATAATTAAAATCAAATTAATGTTTAAAAATGACTATAAAAATATTTTATTTCAGCCAATAAAATTTAAATTAAATATTTTTGAATAAAATAATCTTCTCAAGTATAGTTCAGATTATAATGAGAGATATTGAAAATTGATTGATAGATCTAAGTGAAAGCAATACTATTGATCATCATAAAGATGATAAGAAATGTTAATGTAATAAATGTTCTGTGAAATGTGTGAGTTCTCTTAACAGATATAAAAACCCCCTATAACATGGCAAAAGCACTAAAAGCAGCCAGGGATGATAACAATAAAAAATACAAAATCTAAAGAAGGAAGCTAAAGCTGCTCATAAAGGTTGGATTGTAATATTGGGCGCCATTGACGTGGGTTCTTTAGGGTCTTGGCCCCATGACAATGACACCCTGCTCAGTAAACTCAACCTCTCTGATGTCATGAAAAAAAGCGTTACAAAAATGTGTACAATCTCCAACGTCAAATACTCCACCACAAAATTGAGAAAATAACTCATTGGTGTTAAATGCGGCGACAACAAATCCAAATAACACAGTCGCGGCACATGTACCAGCTACCTGATAACTCTCTATATAGGATAAATATTCTCTGCACAGCCACTCTAGCTCAGAGCATCCACTGAATATCCGAGAATATTACATATTTCAAATCGAAATTTTGTCTTTTGTTACCCTGGAGTACGGGTGTTCCCCTTTTGAAAGACAATATATTTTCAAACAAAATAATAAACTTTTATTTAAAACTAACTTGGAAAGACATTATAATATTATTTCCCTTACATATTTTACAAATACATACTAAAGAGGAACATTATTGGAAACAATTTTCGTGAATTTTATTCAGATGGTCATTACAAATAAAAGCTTTGCACTTGATGCATTGTATACGTGATTTACGGTCCAAAAATCCAGGAAAAATAGTACACCTTCCACATTTTGATTTCGAGGGAGTTTGTGGAGGTAATAGTTGTTTTTGATTAATATACTTCCAACACCCATTGTTGGGACGTATGCAAAGTTCAGTATTGAAACCTTTCTCCCAACTACGGTTTAATTATATTTAAAGCGAGAGACTTAAGGTAAGTGCATCTTTTTGGAAAAATTTGCTTGCTAATGACATTTGATTAATTTAGCATTATCATGGAATTAATCCCTACGATATTTAATATTCCATAAATACACAAAGGCTCCTTCGACGTGTTTTGAGCGATAAATTATGGGTATAACAAAGATGATTGTAGAGGGGTATTTCCGGGTATCTCTCTAACATTTTTGGATGCTGATCTGTTGTGATCGAATTGTACGGGTTTCTCATATTGGTTTTCTCAAAAGGACACATCCCGAAGGGACGGCAGGGAATTGATGCTTAAATTCAGAGATGCTTCAAAACGAACTTAATCTTAGACGCTCAAATCTGCCGTCATTAAAAACACTTAAAATTTTTTTTGATAAAAACAAATTTTATTACAGAAAATTATAAAACGATTTAAATATGCATTGTTGTAGTACACAGAACTGATAAAATGTATCAACTCGCCTTTTGTCTGGTTATTAAACTTATCATCTCGGTCAAACTTAATGATTTATCTTTGTATGCAGTATAATGCACGATGCATAGCGTAAGAACATTTTTCTTTTTACCTTTGGTGAGCTTTAGAGGAACATATGAATTTAAACTAAGTTCATCATGAAAAGCAAACATTGATGTATTCAGTTTACGGTCTTTAGTTTCTGTAAACAAAACTTTTTCTCGCTATGGACCTCCGGCGTTGATTTAGGTAAGATTTTCCGAAATATTTCTTCCAAGTACAATATAATCATCTTATTATCAATAAGTGAGTTGTTCAGAATATTGTACCTCTTCTGCAAAAACTCAAAACTTTTGTCAAACAGTAGGACAAATGTAGTGAGACAGTTACCCATTGAAAGCCAAGGCACAACTGTTGATTAAACTAGTCGATGAAAATTTTCATCACGGCAAGCATCCTGAAAAAGTCTGTCTTGAAGAGCCGGGATTCTTATTTTATTGATTCATGAAACAACGGTTTGAAGAACAGCAATAAGATCACGCTTACCGATATTTTTTGCAACCAAATTTTCCCGATGCAGAACACAGTGAATAGTGAACAAGGTTCTCTCTTGAATAAATCTGGATACAAATCCTTTCTTTTTGCCGATCATTGACGGCGCACCATCTGTACAAATGGAAATTATGTTATCCCTGCTTATATCATTTGCCTGTAGAGAGTTGTTTACAACGTTGAACACTTGTTCCCCTATAGTACTAATGAGAGTTTTCATAAAGAGCAGCTCCTCACGTATTTTAGAATTCTTGAAATAGCGCACAAAAACAAGTACAGGCTGATTTGCAAAGGTGCTTTTATCAACAGTTAATGAAAATCAGCTATTTCGCAAGTCTTCAATAAGGATAGATTTGACATCATCTACCATATCAATAATGCGAGACGAAATAGTATTATTGGATAGACGTATGCTGCTAATAATAGAATTTGGTTTGGAAACATTAGCTACTTTATACGCTTCCATGATAGCGGGCTTGATGAGATCCTCAGAAATGGTATGTGGTCAACCTTGTTTAGCAATCAAAAATGCAATATACTAAGACGCGGTGAGCCCAGAAACGCTATTGCGTTTGATTGGAAAGCTTTTCAGTTTTGACGATGAAGATCATGCACTGTCACTAATCGCCTGGAAATATTCTTTGGATTTTTTGACCAATGAAGGATGGCATTTATTGAGATGTAATGATAATTATAATCATATATTCCTTCGTCAGTTGGGTTAAGCAAATGAGACACTGTGGTAATGACGGTTTATTTTTGATGGCAATAAATCCATATTGAATGTACGACGGATCATATTTCCTACATTTTTATTGCTTTTACTTATATCAAAATTGAGTATTTAAAAAGGTATTAAAAAGTTATTTATTTAAAAAATAATATTTTTCATCATTTTATGGTTGGTACAATTTTATTTATTAAAGATGGAAACTTGTTAGAAACGTTTTAAATCATTGACTTTTTGAATTCCTGAATTTTTGAATAACACTTTTTATAAATGTAATTCATAATTTTGCTGTAGACCCCATTAATTACGTTGTGGACTCCTGGGGGTCCACCTGGACCCCTTTGGGAAGCCCTGACTTCCCTACTGATATTATCCTGGATTAAACGTATATCCAAAGGCAGCGTGGAACTTCCACTCACCAACAGAACTAAAGTTTTTACAGAAATTACAAATGTTTTAACTTATTTTTTCATTTGTACACCAGAGTAAGGTTCCAGGGTGAAGCATGTATTATCAAACTGATTTAACTTTCTAAAAGCTTGTTTTTATAATTTTATATGACATGTCGAATTTTGGCTTGTATTTTTTTTCTAGGAAAAATATGTGTTTAATGAAATGAAGTTTAAAATCTTAAGATATTTTCGAACGGAAATGGGAAGATTTAAAGAATTATGTTTCAAATTATTACTATTATTACAAATCATCTATCAATATGAGTAAGATTATATTGAACATGTTGGAGAATATTTTGCATTCTAACAGCTGAGATTTGTGAACATGCAATGGAAAACACTGCTAAGCCCAAATGTTTCATGCAGTTCTCGTGAGTCTTCAACATATAACGCTCAGTTATGGGCACTCTAATAAAACTATATAATGCTTAAATTTTTTTGTGATGCTAAAAGGCATATTATTCTTGACTTCAACAAGTGAATCATTGATTCCCATAATCACTGCACTTTGGTTAATGATCTAAGAAAGATTAAATAAAAGCCTAGGAGAGAGGAACGTGATTTTTTGTATGAAAAACTGCGCACTGAATCATAAAAAGGCTTTGTGCTAGATTCACATCGACTGTACAGTTCTGACTTTGTTCCTAGGAATTTCTTATTCAATCACTTAAAAAGATTTTCTACGGTTGAGAATTGAGTGAATATACAAACTCAAGAAATATTCGAAAATGGAATGTTTTTGTTTGTGGATAAGTTTAAATATAGGATGATTGTGTAAAACGTGCATTTGTTAATTTACCCTGGTGGTTTTACTTTCATAAAGTGAAAGCTTCATTAGTGCACAATATATATTTCAAAATGAATTTTTATCGCATATCAAAATTGTGCAATGATATCGTGACTCGATCAAAAATTGTTAAAGTTTAATTAAATTAAAACGAGAAATAGATTTATAATGTATGTTTTACTATGCATGTAAGAAACCTTTACACAATGAATACATTTTTAATAACCTGAATAGGTCTAATAATTTAGTAATTATGAATATGTTTTTTTTTTCTGTAGGGAAAAATACATTTCGAAAATTAAATGTAGAAAGCAACATTTGAAGAAAATCAAGCTTAAATGGTTAAATCTAGTTTCATCTTTAATTCTACTTGATCGTGGTTGTTTTCAAAATTCTGGAGAAAATAGAACAATTAAAAAACCCTAACATTTCAGAACGAGACTTAAAACATAAAGAAATGATTTAAATGACCCTTCAGTATAAGTCTTCATTTACTGTTCGAGATTAAAATTAAATTTTTTTGTCTGTGACCAAGAAAATTCTTTATTAATTTGTTTGTCTAAATCGTTGCTTAGGAATATTTATTTAATCTAAATAAAATTTGAATGTCGATCGAGTTTTTTTTAAATATAGTCAATTTTGATTATTGAATTTTATAACACAATATCAATTTAAATGGAAGATTTCTCGCAACTCCATAACAACGAATTCCAATCGAAATTGTATAGAAGTCGGCCGGAATATTCTCCAAATATTGTTAAAGATTAATGGTGATTGTTGAATAAACATTGTGAAATCGAAAATCATTTGTGTATCATTGATGTCACTTGGGGAACTGGACAATTAACAAGTGAATAAGTTCCGTTTACCGACATCTCATCGGAATCAACAATAGTGAGTCTCAGATATATCAATCGGAAACGGAAATATGCAATTTATACTGATGTCGAGAAGGTCAAAAATAAAGTGAGCTCGATTTCATTTAAATAAAGTTCTCCAGTCATTTTGCCCGTTGACGATGAAACATCAAGAGAGGGAGGGAATCTCAAAAATGGCAATACTTATCTCCCAGGAGGGTGCTCCCCTATGGGCCCGGATGCGCCTTAACCTTCGATTCAAAAAATGAAAATAACATATTTTTTGCTTTAAAATAATTAATTTTAACGATTAATGATCAAAGAAAATTTGATAGTTCATTAAAACGTTTATTTGAAAAACACCGAATGAAAATTACAATTTATCCACAATAAATATATAAATAATGATAAAATTGGAACAGCAATTGTTTTATTTTCAAAAAAAAATAATATTTAATTAAATTTTATGGAACAACACTCACAGTAATTGAAACAAATCAAAACGATAATTCAAAGTTCTATCTAAAGATAATTTTCATTAAAAAGCAAACCGCAAATCTACACAACATCTATCTATGATCAACTACTCTTTCTTTTTGTCTTTCGTAAAATAAAATCTTTTTTGTTTAAATCTCCAAACACCAGAAAAATAAATAGAAATGCAAATTGTTCAGTTTAACATGAATAAACAAAAAAAGAAAAGATTCAATTGGAAAATTTTCAGTGTTTTCTTTTCGTTTTTGACCGAAAAATTTTTCGAAACATAATTGTTTTAATGAAATGAGATTTTTGTTTTAATTTTTGGAAAATTTTTTTTATTTGAATTTGTGACTCTAAAAAAAACACGATCATTTTAATAACTAATTGTCACTGTATAAAAAATGAACATAATCATGACCAGTTCAAAATGAGGTAAGTCTATAAAATCATATTTTCTCAGCAAAGTTCTTTTTTTTGTTTTAATACTCTCCAGTTTTCACTTGTGAGTTCCATAATATCCATAATTTGGATTATATTTATTCTCATGAAATTTTTCGACATTGGGGTCGTTTGGTTTAATCGGTGAAAGCTTTTGTTGAACAGGAGGACTATCGGTTTTGTTTTTGTCCAAGATTTTCATTTTCTTGAAATAATTATTGCATTTGCCTTTTTGTTCTCTTTTCTGAAATTTCGATAATCTTCTTTTCCATGAATCGTGCCACGGTAACATTACACTTCGACTATCGATATATAATTCTTTATTTTGCCGATAGGTGTAGTATCTTGCTCGTGTTAGAATTAAATAACTCTGTCCAAGAGAAACTTTCGGACAATTACACCGGACATCATCGTTTTTAATCCATGCAGGATAAGTATGCATTGCTGGCACTTCTCTTGGTAGAAATTCCCAAACCTTTTTGTCTACTCTCCATATTTCTTCGATTTTCAATTCATATCTAATCATGTTACCGTGACTCTCTTTAGATTGTACTGTGGCCCGAAAAACTGAAGAGAGAAATAAATACAATTAAATTGACATTAATATAAATATTTGAAAAAACGTTGATAAGTTATCTTCAAAAGACAGAAAAAAAGCAATTATCAAAATTTATTTCGATTAATTTCGTCGGATCAACGATTATCAACATGTTTTTTAAAATGCTAGGTTAATTTAATTAAAAATTTTCATTTTTTTATTTAATTAAGCACGTGATAAAGACGTAGTTGACTGTCTCTGATTGGTCGATATTTTTGTTCCATAATTATATAGCATATGACATATTTCATTACTTATTTTCTCATTGAAAAATGGTTCCACAATTGACTGATTTTCAACGCAGTGTTATTTTTCATTTTAAGAAGCAACACCCTACTTGGGACATACAAAATTGCACCGAAGTTCATCTTAAGTTTTTCGCTGATATTACTGAAAATCAGTTTTATGCTGTGAGTAATAAACTGAAGAATTTTGGTGTGGCCGCTGCCAATATAAGTAAGAAAGGAACAGGAAAAAAATGAAAACTTCACTCTCCAGTTAAACAAGCCGTGCTCAAAATGGCAATCACTCCAGAGAACAGTTCTCACCGTCAGTACAACAGTCAACGACAAATCGCATCTGCATTGCATATTTCAAAAGGATCATATTTCAATATTTTAAAGGAAAGTCAAATGAAATGTTATTGCAGATTCAAATGTAAAAACCTGACGGCCGATTATAAACAAAACCGGGTTTTAAAATCAAAAAAAACTCATTAATCCATATGGAATTGATGAAAAGTGAAAAACCATGTGGTTCTCAAATGAACATAACACCTACTTTGAACAGATAGAATGAACGCCTCTGTCGAGTAGTCGAATTGAAAACTGAGATACCTGAACATGATCTTGTGGTGGAAGTTTGTAAACAACAACCCTCAATAATGGTCTATACCAGTATATCTTGACATGGGAAAACTGAGTTATGCTTCCTCGAGGGATTTGCTGAAGGTTAAGACAATGTAATTCCTTTAAAAAAAGTAGAAAGCCATTAACCAGACTGTATATCGTGATAAGATGTGGCCCTTGATGTTTAGGGATATCAGTGATGTAATGGACGCTGAAGAATGGGTTTGGCAACAAGACAAACAATACAAACACTAATGAAATCAGATTATATTAATGAACAATATTTAACGATAGAAACAGAAAATTACCAACAAAAGCAACTAAAGTCAGTTAAGTCTAAGAAAATGTATATAAAAATATAAAAAAACTCAATTTGATGAAAATTAATATAGTTTATGTTTAATAAAATTAGACAATAAATATAAATATGTCTATAAATATAAATAAATTCTATATCGTTTATTATTACTTATTTTTATTATTTATCATTATTTGTCAATAAGTGTCTAGACTGACAAAGAAGACGCAAATATCGCTCTGTGCTAAATCTACGCTGTACTGCGGATTATATACAAGCACTACTCCAGGACCTTCAATTGTGGACCGAAAAATGCCCTCTATGTACACTTTACATTGTCGTGAAGAAACCATAGTAGCGTGTTATTCTGCTTCTGTCCATTCTTTCTGGCGATTGCCACGAATTTACTGTTATATGCAGCGTTGATGGTGATGCTTTTATCTTCAAACATTTATGATTCCAGAAAATAGAAAGTATTATCAGTAGTCCATCACTTGTCTCCTTCGAATCTTCAAAGATGGTTCCTCTCCAGGCAGTTTCGATTCTTCTGACACACTCTTTGTTTTCTGTAAATATTTACTGAGTGGGGGTTTCGCCTCCGAAATGACACTTGCCAGGTGAACCTAACCTTGCTGGTCCAACTGGTTCAAATTGTTTTGATTGCACTCCAAGCGGTTTAGCATAATTTCACCAGTCAAGAAGCGTGGTGCCAATCTGGAGCTCAGTTTTCTGATACCATGGATTTCAATTTCATGTGAGCTGTACCAGCACTGAAGTTGAGCTTCATTGACTGCATTTTCATGGTAATTCGTTGCTCTTCTTAGACCATCTCCTCTAATTTTTCTTCAACTGAGTCCAAAATATCATGTGGCAGACCTGATTTTTCTAGATCGAAAACGGAGTTGCAATCAGCTTTAAACTATCAGACCCAATATTTAATTATTGCCAGCGATAGGGAGTCATGTAGGTACGTTGACTGCAAGAGATCGTAGATATCACTGCACGTCTTCTTCTGCGACACAAAGAACTTGATACAGCTGCGATATTGGACGTCTAAAATCATCGTACTGATAAAAATTCAAAATGTCGCAATAAAAATTGTAATAAAACAAAACTATTACTGAAATTAAAACTTATATTAATCTATTTAGTCACACAAAAAAGCTTAAACTTGCTGTAACATTTTTTAACCTTTGGTCGGGTACTTATTGAACGTACCAAGTCATATTTCTTATGTTTGATTATCATTAAAATTTCTAGCAATTCCTTTCAATTATTTAAATAACAATTAAATCTACAATATACGTGATAGTTCTAAGCTGACCTTTGACTTACATAGAAATAAAAAAAAACTTTACTGTGTTTTAAATCAAAATATTAGTTATCGATTACAGTTGTAAGATTTTTAAAATGAACTATAGATTGTTTATAGTCGATTGGTGGTTTGTAGAAAACTATATATTAAAAAGGTGAATTCCGAAACGCCATTTGAATTTTTATTTTTCGAAGAACAGAGAAGAAGGAAAGTATATAATGGTTTTAAGACACATATAATGGGCAAGTACTCAGAAGATAACATTTCAGATAATTATTTTTCGGTTGTACTAATGTTTTTGACTTTTAGAAAATAAGAGAAACCTTTAGAAATTTTGGGATAAAAATAGAAAAATGGAAGGTAGTTTTGACTTAGAAAAGCAAAATAGTTTATTAAGTTTTTTAACGATTTTTAACGACTTAAAAGATGAATAAACTGAAGATGATATGTAGAAACTCTTTTTGGTAGAGAAAGTCCCAGCTTTCTTGTAAACAATTTACCTAATAAAGAGATCTCCTTCAGGCTTTACATTTCCCACTATATGAGAGAACTGAGTGTTTCATCAAATAAGACATCCAAAGATTCTTCAATTTGACTTTAAAGTAGCACAATAAACTTTGAATATCAAGGAATTTAGGGATCTTCGACAAAAGCTCTAGTTATAGAATCTTTTTCTTCTCACAATGTCTTCGTAAACTCATCCAAAAGAATATCAAAGGTTGTTTCAAATTCAGGATTTTTACAGATTCATTATTTACTTCACAAATGTTGGTAGTTTAGCCTCGTAAAATTAACATTGTACAGTAAAAAATTGATTCCAAGGTATAAGGGAAAGAAAATGTGACGATTTGTTTTTCTCAAAACGCTAAACTTTCTTGGTAATGGAAATTAGTAATTATGTTGGAAAGGAAACTTAAATTGTTGCCATTGTGAGGAATATTTATGAATATTTATATTGGAATATTGCATGTTGTTTTAGTTTTGTGTATCTCCCACCAAGATAACTGATTAATATTAAAGAAACTAGTGTTATCTGAAATTATTTAACGTAAATTTTGAAATATGTATTAACTTATTAAATATTTAATATTTTAAAAATATTTAAAAATATATTTAAAAATTGAATTTTCATGTTATAAATAATATTTTAATTAAATTTTAAGGTTTTCTTATTTTGTAAAAATTTGAAAAATAATTTAATCCAATAATATATTTAATAATTAAATTAATGACTAATTTTAGTGAAAATAGATATGAAAATCAAGAATGGTGTTAAATTCTGAAAGTGCTACGAAGCATTGTTGTAATGACTATTATGTTTGTGTTATAAATAAATGTATTCATGCCAATAATTATGTTGTTATTAACCTTGCTTCCGATATTTCCATTGGTGTTTGAAACCTTTGATTTATACCCCTAGTCAAATGACTTTTTAACCTTACATTGTATCTATATCTATATTAAAACATTCAAGAAAGCTCAATTCTTTCTTTTTCCTTCTTTTAAATGTTTTTAAGACAATAAATATTTTTAGCTTTGGCTTCAGAAGTCAAATTTATCTTTAAAGGTAATTTTCAATACTGATTAAAAATCATTTTTCATGGAGATCATTGAAATTAGTTATCGAAACTAAAGGGTTAATTACTGTCTTCTTGATGTTTGCAATTTATTAATAAAATATAAATATAAAAATTATATAAATAAACATTATAAAAATTTAAAACCTGATTTTCTTCTGCAAAACTTTTTGAAAATGATTCTTTTTCTTTTCTCATTGCATTTTTTACAAACGGGTGCTAGAAAAAAATAAATATAAATAATTTTCTAATATTTAAATGAAAAAAAATAATTTTTTCTGGTATTTTTTTTATAAATAATGATAATCAAACAATTATAAAATATAATCAATTTGTTTATTATTCATTTTAATATTTGGATTATGAATATGAAAATTTCAAAGAAAAAATAAATAAAATATTTAATAAAATTATATTTTTTTTAATAAAATTTGCGTTCGTTTTAAGGAACTTCAAAAGTCGTAATCCTCAACTAAAAATTACTTTTCAATTCCGCTTCAATTCACTTGAATTAAGTTTGAATAATCCTTCCAGCACGTCTAGACGAGCTAATTTTATTAATAACAAATTTCTTGCAATATTAACGGAAAAGAAAATCAGGCAAATGTTTCAATTAAACTTATAACATTCTTTTTAAGTAAAGTGTGCTTCGGTTTAATGAGAGTCCTTCTAAATGCGCTTTTACTTCTCCGTCTTTTGTTAACATTTTTGCTTGTTCAGTGGAAAATTTATTTGAAAAAAGTATTAAAGCATATTTCTACAAACTATTAATGATAACTAAATTAAATTAATCATTCCAAGAAAAATAATTAAGAATAAAATAAAACAATATTACAAGTAAGTTTGCCAAAGAAAAGCTGAGCTCGATAAACGTATGCGTATTGTACAAATAATTATCGTTAAATAATTTAAAAAAATAATTGTAAAAGTTTCAAATAAAAATAAAAAAAGCCATTTAAATTTTCAACATTTATGGATGCTTTAAATTTTCGTGAAATATCAACCATCTTCAGGCTAAATTAACAATCATTGTTCTGTCTTATATATTAAAATGTTGATTTCGTAATCATCTTATGTAAGCTAATAAAATACTTTAAACTAAGTAAGAGAGGCTCGTTTGGGCAATTGGGCAAAAATTTCCACATGTCCAGAAATATTAGTACAAAACTGTAAACCATAACCCTAACGCATTTCCTATTACCCAATCGTATAAGCTCCTGAATCCGTTTACAGAGGTAATGAGAGGTCACTCCGATGTATGTGGTATTTCACCCATTACAAGAAAATCGATTAAAGTTAAACAAGAAGTAGAAAGTTTTAAATATGTAAAAATCATAAACTAAAACCAATAACGCTTAAAAACCGTATAATTGCAATGTTTTTCAAAAATAATTCATTTAAGATGTACAAATTTTGTATTGATATAATTAATGGCAGTAAATTGGCTTCCTACAACTATTGATTGTTGCATGTCAATAAATGAACCATTTGTCTTCATATCATATTTATTATTTCATCATCAGATGCTTTCCTTTAGTTTGGATAAAACTTAGCCACGTCATCGCGTCTTATGGGACTGAAGTTCAAAAAGTCGCAGTTTAAATCGCTCGAATTCGTACGCTTCCCCGACCGTAAAGTAAGTCGTCTACAAACGATTTAATGCAAACACGTAAATCATATAATATGATTCAAACATCCAAGCTATTTTCATAGAATGGTTAGAGTTTAAATATATGACTCAGCCACATCCATTAAGTTGCCTTAATAAATAGTAATAATGCCTCTTTACGAGGATGACACGAGTTATCATTACTACTATACGTAGATGCATTCAGTCTTAATCTCGCGGATGGTAGCTTCGTGCCACTGATTTTTCGATCAAGCACATTTACCAGTGATCTGAATCTATGGTTTCTCTCGCACTGAACAGAATTACTATTGTAGTGACGATTTATATAGTAGGGTAAAACTAACCTATCTCACGGCGGTCTAAACCCAGATCACATTCCCTATTAGTGGGTGAACAATCCAACGCTTTGTGAATTCTGCTTCACAATCATAAGATGATAATTTTCAAACGTTTAGTAAACTAACATCTTATCGTATGTTTAAAAGCTATTCCAATTGATTGTGTATCTCTCATTTCAGTACGGGTTAAGTTATACTTAAACGTTTTATTAATCGCGTAAAAAAATAAAGAAAAACTTGTATTGTTTTTAAATAATCCAATTCAAATGAAACTTATTTTCCATAGCAAGCCAATTATAAAATCAACAACATTCATTATATTTCTTTAAAAAATGTCTGTTTCTTTATTTCACAATCGCAGAATTATGAAAATGTCTTCGGAAGGAGTCCAATATCATAGCGTTATTTGCTTCTTGTTTATGAAAGGTAAAAGTAAGAACATAGTTGAATTTAGGGGGAAGAAACTGTCAAACGATGTTTCAATCATTTTATAAAAGGTAAAACGAATGTTTTTAATGAAGAAAATTAAACAGGCCAGGCATAATTAATACCGAGATATCGGTGAAACTCAGTCAAATTATTTGTAGTGAACGATGAATTACCACAAGAGAACTCATAATATGCCTAAATGTCACCAAATGTCCTCTACATGCGTTACTTACTGCAGCAACAATGTGAATATTGTGTTATTACTTTTTTTCCGTGGTTTTAAACAGCGGAGACGCAGGATCGACGATTGATTTACTGTCAGGAGAATTTAAATCTCTTTAAATGTGTTTGAGATGGCTTCTTGAGAATATTATAATTATGGATGAAACACGTCTTACTCTTTAAGTGGTAGCTGCAAGATGAAGAGACTTCAAGGAAGATTCGGTAGACTTTATATAAAAACCCAATACTCTTTGTTTTAGTACTGCGAATAAGAACCCATTTACAGAAACTGGTTGTTAATGTCGTCAATTGAGAAATGTCACCTTACATGGATCTCCTACTTTCCTTGAAGCAGTAATTTAGGTCCGTTTGATTATGATTTCTTTAATCATCTTCAAGGAAGCGTTTTAAGTACAATAATCCCAACAGTTATATATCCGAATTTAATTTTACTTCTATTATATTTTGATTGTGAATTAATACAAAATGAAATTTTAATAAAAAGAAATTAATATGAAAAATGCCATGTAAATGATTGTAAATCGTTGTTGAAAATAAATGATGTGAAAAAATAAATTATATTAAATTACTTAATAAAATAATATTATATAATAATGAAAATATTTCTCGTATCGATTATTCGGATAATATTTTTTTTCTTTTCAAAAAAAACATCTCAAAAAAGCATTAATCAAATTGAAATATTAAATTTTATTTTTTTAACAACAGAAATTTGTACTATAATATATTTTTTTGATTTTATTTTGATTAAAATATTTAGAAATATTTAAAATATTAACGAAAAATTTAATTATATATATTGAAAAAAAACAGAAAAAAAAGGAAAATTACTTTTTTTGTGTCTAAAATTGAAGAATATTTAAATTTAAACTTATTTATAAAGATCTTAAAGAAATTATTTCAGCCCCCCAATTTTCTTTTATATTTGAACTATTAAGTTACTGTATAAATATTATGTTAGACAAAAGCTGTGAATAAAACAATGGTTTTGTAAACTATCAAATATATATTTCAGTGATATTTATTTTTAAATCTTATTTATTTTCACGAGAACGTATTTTTAAAAGGTTTCCAAAGTTATTACGTTGACCTTTTATTAAATTACACTTAAGATCTGTAAGTTAATAAAACAAATAATTACATTATTATAAATGACAAAACACTTTTTAAAGTATTATATGGTAAAGAAGTTTTAGTTTCAATTAGTTAAAAAACAATAATGTTTCACGAATAATTATTTAAATCTTTACAACATTTTCGAAAACAAACACAATAAAACCGAAGATCTATTGTATTACTATTCCATGAAACAATATACAAGCATAACCTTGCTTTAAGCACTCTAATTTTTTCAAAGTAAACTTGACAACTATTAAGATAATTCATTTAAGAACTTTCAAAGTATATATGACGAAATAATTCTCAAATTTCAGCTACGAGCTTTTTAACTGCCACAAATTTAATGTACGCTTTTGGAGATGGAAATACCGCGGCCGCTGGCTCCAGACTTTCCGTTAAATTGACACTTTATACTTATAAACAATAAGAAAAGAAATTAATTCATATGTCATCGCTTCTACTGAAGTTTCATAAGATTATAAAGAGCATTAACTATTTAATATGAAAAACATGGATCTAAAACGTTGCGTAAACCCAACTCAAGAAAATATAGGTTATTAAAAATAAAATTTTAATTTAATTTAGATTTTAAATAATTAAATGAATTCAAAAACCAGATGAAAACACTAATAATTTTGAAATTGATGAATGAATTTATTATACTTAGGCTGTCCCAAAAGTCCTCAGGTGGCCTTTAAAAACACACTAATATTTTACCAAATTTAACCAAATTTGGACTGAATATTATTCAGACTGTCATAATTACTGTGTTAAAATTTCAAAGCTATGTAAATTTATGTAGTTGATTTTTTAATGTTTCTGTTGATAAAGAATTAAAAAAGAATTTACAAGCTTCTTCAATTTCTTCATGTGATTTGAAAACATGATTTTTAAAACTTTTCTTCATTTTTGAAAACAAGAATCTGTCACACAGATTAAAATCTGGACTATAGGGCGATTGATAAATTTTTTCAATTTTTCTTCTTTCAAAAAAAGAGTTGTTTCTTTGCTAGAATGAGGTCTTGCATTATCATACCTCCACTTAAGTTCCTTTAGTTTGATGCTGTTAGATCTATGTTTCCGCCATTTTTCACCGGTGTCTTGAACAAAGTTCCCATACGCCTCGGAATCAATCTTGGTACCATATGGCAGTGCTTTTACATTAAAACGTTTGTTGCAGGTAAAGTTTACGAAAACAAAAGATTTTTTATCAGTCATTGGCGATGGCTTTATCACTTTTCGTGGAACAGCATTAGAAAGAATCCAAACTTTGTGATCTTCTTTCTTTCTCTACCTTGGAAAAAGACCCATGTCTCATCCTCGATTGCTATGTTGGAATATGCTTCATCACCCATCTGTGAAATTACATGGCGTATATGCTTTGCAGTGTTAATGCGTTGTTGTTTATTAGCAGCAGAAAGTTCGTGAGGGACCCAAACAGAGCAAACTTTTTTGTAATGAAGTTTTTCACACAAAATTTTGTGGACTGTATTTTTGCCTATAGAAAGTTCATTTTCAATACAACGCAAAGATGCATTTGGAGCTTCATCAATCACTTCTTTGACTGCTTTAATCTTTTCATCGTTTATTAATGACGGCCTGCCACTTCTTGATGAATCGTCGAAGGATGTCCGCTTTTCTTTTTTAAAATCAGTCAACCATTATTGAATAGTTTTCAGTGCTGGGCGATTTGCGTCTTCCCACGCCTGCTGAAGTTGCTGAAGAATTTCTGAAGCAGACAATCCTCTTTTACTTTGAGTTAGAACAAAAAAACGTTGGCAACATTTATTTGGTTCCATTGTTAAAAACCGCTTGATTTGAATTCGCTGCACTTTTAAAATTTCAATACTTTAATAAAACAAAATTTTACTTTTTTTTAATTTTATGCTTTGAAATTTAAACACAGTATTTATGACAGTCTGAATAATATTCAGTCCAAATTTGGTTAAATTTGGTAAAATATTAGTTTTAAAGATCTTCCTCAGGGGCTGGGTTTTCGATATACTATTTTTGGATCATATGTAGAGTCATCGGGCATCAACCATATACGACATTGAAGGTTTTATGTGAATCCAACAGCCATTAACGGTTGGTTTATTTATGGGTTCTATGTAGAATTATCGATCATTAAAGCGGTAACAAATAATTAATATAATTCATTATTCGAAGAATACAAAAAATGCCAAGACTATCTATGAATAAAATAATTAATTTATGATTACTGACTGTCTGATTGTCGATCATTTACAATTAAAAAAAGTTTATTATCAAGGTTTGAAATAAAATGAGATTAAAATTTTATTAAAAAATAATAAAAATCACTTACAAGTACTTGCCATGTCCGCCATTCCTGTACCTGAATATAAATATATAATTAAATATTTCTTCCAAATATTATTCAGTTTCTTAACATTTTCCTTAGATAATTTTATTATTTACTATATTTAATCGAAACTATGCATTCAAAATGCAAAGTTAAATTTTGTTAAGAAAGTTAACAATGAATAATAAAATGTAATGTAATATATACGTGGCGTACCCAATAAGTACCTGGACTAAGTAAGAAAGCAAAATAACAGGAGCCTCATATTACAACACAGGAATACTAATAATATATAAGTACTATTTTTCAACATAAAACCCTTCATGACCACACACTTCTTCCAACGATCAACAAGTTCCAATAAAGCATTTTTGTAGAAAATTGGTGGTTACTCCTTCAGGAAATCATCCACACACTGACGTATGTAATTACTAATTATACATTAAAATATTTAAATATTATATAATCAACTTCTGAAACAGCTATGTCAATTTTCTCAAAGGATTCCTTTGAATCTGAAAGGCATTAGTCAAAAATACGAGGTACCTAGAGTTCTTGGAATGGAATACAAAAGGCAACTGACAAAATTCCCTGGAATATGAACATTTGGAAGTAAAAAACAGGTTTTAAAATCGATACTTCATTGGATAAAATAACTTTATTTAGGTTTTGAAATATATTTTATTTTTGTAATTTTTATGTGTTTTTATCTTTTGAATTTAAATTATGCTTTTTAGGCAGTATTATTTAACCTTTTATTATGAAAAGGTGGTTATCCTAAATTTTATTATATTAAGCCTTTATCATCTTTTTAAATAGGTTTTTTTCAGATAATTTATTTGCCTTGGAAGCTATTTGACTGCTCCACAGACTTTTAATTCTGAAAAATAATTTTTTACAAAAAGGATATTCAAGGTAGCAGGAAAGATAAATTTCAATATCTTTTTTTACATGTCGCTAGGTTATAAAGACTATCAAAACATTCATCTATAATCGACTGCAAGAACTTGTTAAGGATCATCTTAAGACAGGATAATAAAACAAGTGAAGAATTGGCTAAGAATTTTCATTTGAAGACCATAATTTTCGTTTCATGAAATTTTATATGTAACCCTTTTTCATCGAGTAAACAAGACTATTCAACAAAAAAGACCTGATCGTCCTCTTTCATAACACCCTATAAATAAAACGTCAACTCACATAGAAAAAAAGGTTTTCTGTCCCTTCTGATCCAATGGACAGTTGTTTTTTTCAGTTAATATAAAAGAGGTCTGGAAATCTGATGTACCTTATTCTAGACAAGACAAGGTCAAGAAAAATCATAACTGATTATTTTTTTATAATTATCATCAAATAAAAACACGTTATAATTTTTAAAACTTATCGCTCAACACAATATTTAAAATCTAAAATTTTTTGGTTCTGCTTTACCAATATATCTAAAATATATATTTTATTATATAAATATATTTTAGTATTCTAGTATGTACAAGAACAAAGTCGTTTGTAGAATAGTACTCCATTTTATTGAGACCTTCAAGCTCACATAAATTATAGTGACCTAAGGTGCATCATCATGGGTTTCGAAATAAGAAGACTTAAAACTTTTTATTGAAAACGACATTTTTTATCTAAAATCAATAATTTTATAATTACAAAAAAATAAATAAAATATCAAATTTAATATTTTTAATTTAGAATTCATTTTTTTTAATAAAACTTCAAGTTAATTAAATATAAAGAAAGAATTTCTCAATTTTTTTTATTATTTTAAAATTCCTTTTTTATTGTTATTGATTGAATTTATTTGAAAAATCGGTCATTAAATTATGTTTTATTTTCGTCTTCAGAATGTTGAAAATTTTTGATTTTTTTCTGTTTTCTTGACAAATAAACCTAAAATTCCCCCAACCGCATTTCCCACCTTGATTAATTCGTATGATGGAAGATGCATAATCACCAAACCAAACCAAGATTCAGCCCAGTCAGGTCGAGGTGGAAATATCATCAAATTTTAATTGAATCTCATCTTTTTTAATTAAATTAAAGGCATAAATGGAATATTAAATAATTTATTGATAAATCTTCCCCTAAAGATTTATTCATTTCTTGTTCAGGTTGAAATGCATCATTGAGTCGGAAATACATATATAATATTAAAATAATGTTTTTTTTATTAAAAAAACCATTTTTAAATTTTTTTTAAAAAAACTCTATTTAACAAATGATGGGATTTTGATGATCTAGTAAATTTTTGAATTTTAAAAACCCAACTCTTTAAACATTTTAAAGTTATTTCATTAAAAATTTTATGATTGTAAAGATTTAAAAAAATACTTCATTAAACTAGATATTTAAAAATTTTTGTTGAAAAACATTTTACATAAAACAAGTGAAATAAATTTTAAATTTATCTAAAAAAGTTTAACATAAAATTTTAGGATTAACGTAAGTTAAAAACTATGCTGTAATTTAATTTGAATATAAAATGTTTAGGATTAATATAACTTAAAATTAGAATGTAATTTAATATTATTTAATGAAGCAGCAAAATCAAATATCTCAATTCAATATTTAAAATCAAGGCTGTGAAAAAATACACTTATATTGCAATTAATTGCAATAATTGATTGGAGTTATCCAATTAATGGCAATTAATTGTAAAGTGAGCAGTAAAAATAAGACCAGGTCAAGTTAATCGTAATTAAAGAATGGGCTTTTAAATTATGACGCATTAAACCAAACTCGATTAATATAATTATTAAAATAACAATTATTTTGTTTCAATATTGTACAGTTTAAAGGTCATTTATTATTTATTAATTTAAATCCCCAACTCAAAGGACCAATCCAATTATTAGCAAGACTGAAATACAATATTTTTTAAAAAATCGACAGCCGTGGGGGAGCAGGATAGATGGAAGTGCCTACTGTGTTCGGAATCAAAAAATCCCATTCGACAAAAAGAAAAATCCGGCTTTACCAACTTGAAGAATCACATTAACAATGTGCATCCGGATTGGGTCACAAAGCAAACGGCACAATACACATTTAAAAAGTATCTTCGTCCGAAATCTTCGAATATATATGGATGGATGAAAAAAAGTCGTCTTGAATTGCCAGCCTTTAAGCATTGTAGAGAACCAAATAGAATTTGAATTTACAGCTCTAAAGCCGGTTTGTAGAAGAACCTTAAAATCTCCGATTTCAAAGACATACAAATTAGCATTTGAACAAGTTATTGAGTTTTTGTTTGTGTTTCGATGCTTGGACGGAAAACTCCTTTCATTTCGAGGCGGTTTATGCCATTTTCAATGATTTGGAGTTCAAAAAAGAACAATTCTTTTAAGCTTTGGAACTTTACTTGATGAAAGCAATTGGACATCCGCTAATTATGCAAATACGGTCATCGCATTGCTAGTCGATGAACAGGTCCATAGAGAACGTCATTTGTCTTGGTGATAACTGTGCAACCAATAGATCACTTTCAAATCTTCTTGGATTTCCATTAATTGGATGTGCAAGCCACAAATTAAATCTGGATTGCAATTAATTTTTCCCAGCCTTGTTTAAAATTAAGATTAACTTTACGAAATTAGAAGCGAAAATTTAAAATTTAATGTTTAATTTTGAGTAAATTAAAGTAAATTTTACTTTAAAAATTGTAATAAATTTAAAATGAATGACGTAATAAAATTTAACAAAAGGATGTGACAAGTAATAAAACTAGTTTTAAACTATAAACATCAATTTTAAATTAAAATTTATTAGGGGTACCCAAATGTTATGTCGTTTTTTATTGATTTTTAGAAACAAAAATAAAACCATATAAAACATTTATTTAATCAGAAAAATAGTCCCCATCGCAATCGATGACCT
>MQRK01102417.1:0-15274 GCA_001938485.1 Girardia tigrina
GTGTGTTGACAACATGGGGGGATATTTTGATTAAAAATAAAATGTTATTATTTAAAAAAAATCGATTTACATTTTACTTTAATTTTGACCCGTTTCATATCGAACAACCTAATAAATCAGCAATTTCTTGTAAAATATTATTTCTGTCTTTTTTTGCAATTTCATCATTGCAATACAATTAATAAAGGAGAATTCTTTTATTTGTCGGTCACATACAATAAATCCTGAGGTCCCAAAGTAACATTTAAACAAAATAATTTTTAAAGGATGTCGACTAATATATTGTCTTTTCCGGTAGAGAAATGTAAAAAAGAATTGTAGTAGATACGATTTTTTTGCAATCTAGCTTGGTAGAAAAAGAAGTTTATTATGTGTTTCTATCGTATAATTTGATTTGCTTGAATTAATTTAGGTAATCGTTCATTATATGAGGAGAATAAGTGATTTTAAACATTAAATAAATGCAACTGAATTCTTTTACTTGGCACTTAGAGTTGGAAATCCTTACGATTATAATGAGTGATAAGTAAAACTAAACAGTAGTGAGGAAATAAATAAAAACAAAAATTTAATCAATATGATAAAAAAGTTTTTACATGGTCCTGTTTTTCTAAGAATATATACATATAAATAATACACGGTGAAGTAGAAATATTTCCAACGTTTTGAAAGTTAAGTAAAGAAGTTTAGAAGTTAAATTTAATTCATTTGGATTTTAAAATTAAATCGTCTAATTAGAAGTCTCAATTCATAATTTTTTGAACCTTAGACATTGGGCTTCGGATATACCCCATTATACACAAATTTTATGGCTTGGTGTTTGCATATTTTTAAGGGTATCATTAGGCAAGTAACCTGGTGGAGCCTATCTTCTCTCCGGGTTTGGAATGCTGTTAGCTCCAATGAGCTTATCTAACCATTGCCAGGTTTCGTTTTTCATCCTGTTGGGTTTCAACACACCCTCTTCACCCAGGTTGCTCTGGGTTGACAATGTTAATGGCCGCGGCTGCGTACACCGGATCCCGTCTAATCGCCGAAGTAAAGTAACGAACGCCCGCGTTAATAGTTCAATATACGACCGATTGGGAATACGCGGTTGGGAATATCCAGATCAGGTCAGACAAGCATGCCTGCAACAAATACTGTTTTGCGAGTTAAAAAATTATTTTTTTGTTGAAAGTCGACGAAAAATTATTTGAAAAAATAAAATTAAATTTTTGTCGACATTCAATCGATTGATCGCCAATAGTAAAATTTGATATTAATAATTAATTCCAAATATTGAAAATTGTTTAACTGCATCAATTGAATCAATTTGTTGTTGACGCCAATTGCAGGCAATCAATTCGATAGTGTGAAATCGCATCAAAACAGAATTAATTGAATTAAAACTTAGTGAAATCGTTGATTGGTATTTTGTGAAATTATTTTCCCGATAAAAGAAATCCGTTTTTGTTTAAAAACCGATCAAGATAATTTATACTGTACTCATCTGATTTGATAATTGCGATCGATCAATAGTGAAAATGATTTAATTGTTCCAATAAACCGAATCGATAAAAATTTCGTGCCGAAAAATTTACCCAAATTTTAATTAATAGAAAATTAATTAATCGATATAAAAATACGGAAAATTTCTCTCAGTGAAATCGAATTTGATCTCTAATTCAAATTCAAAGTCCAATCAAAATCGAGTTGAGAGTGATCAAACTTTTTTTCTATTTTTTCTTGTTCAAATATGAATTTTTGTCGTGCGAAAATAATAAATTCTTTTCTGATTAGTTTTTTAAAAATTCAAATAATATGAGTACAATTATTTTATTTAATGATTTCATTTCCTCACGAAAAATGATTTTGAATTCCGATAAACCGAAATGGTTAATTATAGGAAATGAATCGTCCGATATGAACAGTATTGTTTCCAGTTTAGTTTATGGATTTTACAAGCATTTGCAATGTCACGATTCGTATAATGTCATTCCGATTAGCTCTAATTCCAAGCAAAACGTGATTCTTAGACGCTATCTCCTCGAACGGTTGCAACGAAAGTTTGATATCGATGTCGCCAATGATTTGGTTTATTTGGATGGAATAGTGATGTGTTTCGATGATTGTCGATTTTGGGAAAATAAACGAGTCTCTCTCAACCGCCATCGAGCACGGAACAAGCGGATCACGTGTCACGTGCCAGGGATCATGGATCATCGCGAGATCACATGCAGATTTCCTCCGTGTCAGCTCGAGACAGAGAGATTTCACACAGTCAGTTCTTGCTCTATGCTCGTTGCGCAGTCTGTATTGACTGATAGATCACTGTCACAACTGGATACTCTGCTGAGCCTTCTTTACGGAGCGATTCTCCTTGATACGAACTGTCTCGGTCTTAGCAATAATCGAACTACGAAAATGGACATCGGAGTGTCGAGTGAAATCGATCAATTGCTTTCCTTGGGCAAAGATCAGCGATTCGAAATTGATCAAAAAGAAGACAATTTTCATATAACGAGTGAAAAAGTAATTTCTATTCCCTCCGACCCCACCACCAACCCACCCCCAAATACAAGGTGCTGCAGCCACACTGCGCACGCTCTTGTATCAAGTACATTGTAACCCTGTACTATGTCCCATGGTCGAATGGTTGGCGACTCTTCATGATACTCTCTCACAAATAAGTTCTAAAGTTTTTCACTCAACGTGTACTTCCAGTTGATGTTACTGAAATCTTTTTCTAATAACATTTTTTATTTTTTCAAGAGCACTTGATTGATGTTTTTAGAACTTAGTTTGTAATCAATTCACAAAATATATCACTGAGCACCGAGATTAATCTACTATCTAGGCCATCCTAGGCCAATCTATTCAACGAAGGGGGATGTTTGGACGTAGATTTTATTTAAATTTATTAATATAAATGAATTTTTTATTATTTTTTTGTTTTGTTATTATACATGGAAACTGATATTTTCTAAGTTTAAATAAAAGTAAGATTGATTTATATTTTTCTGGAAAAGATTAAAGTTAAGGTAAATATTATTTTAACTTTTGTTAGTTTCTTGCAATTAGTTTTAACTTTATCATTATTGGAAGGTGAAATCGTATTGACGAATAAATAAATATAAAACTGACATATAATGAGTTTATTTCACAGTAACAATTTCAAATAATTCAAATAGTGCGCTGCCATTAACAAATTAAAACAAAAACATTTGATTTAACTTCACCTAAGCGGTGCATTTAAATTAAACAAATTTTTAAACAAATATTGAAATTAAACTGCCATTAACAAATTAAAACAAAAACATTTGATTTAACTTCACCTAAGCGGTGCATTTAAATTAAATTAAATTAAACAAGAACATAAATCTGTTAGGTATTCGAAAATATTTTTGTTAATAACTTTAAACAAGCTTTCAAATATAATTGTCTGACTCCTTTTCAAATGGTTCTTCCAACTTTATAATGAATATAATAATTTGATTAACCCTCTCTTGAGGTTTCAATTCAAATGAATCTCGCCCGCGATTAGTTTCAAAATATTATCAATAGTAAAAACTCAAAGGAATTCTAATTCAAAACTTTTTCAACTGAATCACAATGATCTTCCGGAATAGTACAATGTATAATTAACGATGAAGGATTCCAAGATATTAATCGGTATATAAAATTATATTGTTAATGAGTATGTTTTTATTTTAGTTATATCTTTTATTTTATATTTTCTGGTTTTGTTTTTTTTTAAAAATTTGGGGTATTTATCCGATTTAATTATTATTATAGTTTATATAAATTTATTAATAATAAAAAAATAAAATTTAAATTATTAAAAAAAGTATGTTTTTATTTACAATTAGATTATTTTTGATTGTTTTATTTTATTTGGGCTTATTTGCCCTTTGATAAGGAAAATCGGCCAAATGCTGAAATCGACACTCACCACGGGCGTAATTTATTTCAGCCCGATAAAATGAATGAACCGATCGGCTCAATTCATTTTATTTTCCAATACATGTAAGTATTATTTAATTTAATTAGATTTTTTTATATATATAATAATTTAATAAATAATATTATTTAAGTAATACTAATATAATATCAATATAATAATAATAAAATTATATTAATTATAATAATATAATAATCATAAAAATAATGCGAATATTAATAAAATAATAATAATAATTTTTATATTAAAATAATAATAATAAATAATCATAAATTATAATAATAAATTATAATAAATAATCATAATATTATACCAGATGAAAATTGGTATGTTTTTATTTAAATTTAAAGTGATTGACTATTCGAACATACGAGGGGTGTCCCAAAAGTTCACGGACTGAGAGAATATGGCGTGGTTACGTGTGTGCGTGACTGTAACACGCGGTGTGTGTACGATGACATGAGAAGGGAACCAACCAATTGTAATTGAGGTGAACTCTCAGTGGCTGCCCGTCAGCATGTGTGTGACATACGAATAAATTAATTTGTCATTTTTCTCTCTTGTAGTTAGTATGGAAGAGGCAGTGAAATCTCAATGAGCAATCATCTATTTCCTCTGGAAGGAAGACACCCCCACTGCAGATATTGTGCACCGTTTACACTGCGTCTTTGGTGATGCCTCTATGGGAAGAACGGCTGTCTTTAAGTGGGTGCAACAATTACAGACAGAGCTTCAATCATTGAAAGATGATGAACGCAGTGGGCTACCAACAACGTCCGGATGTTAAAAAAATGTCAAAGTTATCGAGGAAATCATTCTTGATGAAAAATGTCTCACTATCCGTGAGATATCATCCATTACAGGTGTTTCTAAAAGTCAGGTGCACCGCATCATGTCAGAGGAGCTGCATATGAGGAAACTGACTGCCAGGTGGGTGCCCGGCCTCCTCAACAACGACCAGAAGGCTAATTGAAAATATGCTTGTCAAAAACTGTTGCAACTGGTTCATGATCTCTGGTCACGGATTGTGACACTGGACGAAACGTGGCTCCCGTTTTATCTTTCTGAAACCAAGAAGTAGTTCCGTCAATGGTGCCGCCCAGGTGACAGACCCCCATTAAAGACGAAGACCGTCCCTTCAGCCGGGAAGGTAATGATTACAGTCTTTTGGGACTGTGATTGGATAGTTCACATTGATTACCTACCAAAGGGGGTCACCATCAACAGCGCATACTACACGAACCTGCTCGACAAAGATCTACGCAAAGCTCTCAAGAACAAACGGCGGGGAAAGTTGTCATCCATCTCATTATTGCAACAGGACAACGCACGTCCCCATACTGCGAAGTTGACTGTCAGTACCGTGCAACGATTGGGCTGGACACTTTTGTCTCACCCCCCATACTCACTGGACCTCGAGCTGTGTGATCATGACCTTTTCTCGGCATTGAAGAAACCCCTTCGAGGACATCATTTCGCGAATTCGGATGAAATGAAAACAGCAGTCAGTGCGTGGATTGCGGAGACATCGCATATTTTCTTCGATAATGGTATTAGGAAGTTGACACAGAGATGAGAAAAGTGTGTGAAACTGAATGGTGATTATATTAAAAAGTTCGATAGCGATTCTTTATGAGAATTGATCAATTTTGTTAACTGGAATAAACTTTTTGAACTTGTTGTTACTTATCAGTCCGCGAACGTTTGGGACCCCCTCATAATTAAAATAATCATTTTATAAATTCATTTTTTTTAATTTAAAAATTAAAATTAAGTTTACTATTTTTTAGTAATATATAAATTAGATGCATTTTTAATAATTCGATAACATTTTTATTATTTTGGGATTTATTTAGAAATGGTAAAAATTATTATTTTTAATTAATAATTTTTAAAAGTTAAATATTTTAAAAATGACTTAGAAAAATTTTTCGAATAATCATGATTAAAAATAGAAATAAGAAAACCAATTAAATGATGACAAACGATGAAGACTTTCTAAGAGTCATAATGACCCTAAATGTGATTGTAATAAAATTTCAAACGAAATTTGTCTAAATGTTCTTAATATGGCGACACACGACCACATGACACCAATTATCAAGGGACCGCAGTAGGGAATCCAAATACTCGAGTTTTCAGCTACCCGGGAAATCGAGTATTTAATTTTTGAACTACTCGGGTACCCGGATATTTCGGGATGAAAAAAATTCAAGTTCAAGTAAACTATGTTTTGTTACTTTATTTTTTAATATAAGAATAATTAGCAAAAAATATATATATAAAAATATAAAATATAAAGAATAAAATATAAAAAGAATAAAATATATATATATAAGTATAACATATATTTTTAATATAAGAACATATTAGTTTTCATTTATAATTTATTTTTTATTTAAAAAAATGATATTTGAGGAATACAAGTCCGTCTAAAGTATCCATCTTAAACTGGTTTCGAATTTTTGTAACAAATGTTGAAGCTACCGAAAATACTCTTTCGCTTACTGACGAAGTAGGTTGAATAGTCATCAATGCATTGTACAGTTTTTTCAAATGAGTCACCTCTTTTGGCATTGTTTCCCTCCCAAAGTTTTAGTTCTTTCTCTAATGTGGATTTTCCTCCACTATCTTTCGGAATAGCCTTAATATGTTCAATTGGTTTTTGGAGTTCATCCTAATTTGAATTCAAAATAATATCCTCATTTTCAGAAGCTGGCTCTGGATCTGTGTGCTGATCTATAAATTTTAATTTAAACAGCCTTTCAAATGTTTCTTTTGCCAAAAAATTAATAGAATGTTCTTTTGTGTATGTAAAATGAGAATTGACTGGGGACTTAGAGTACTTTCCATTTTGAAGAAAAAGCAACAACGGCACAATATCAGCACTTCGTCTTTCACCAATTCGTTTCTTTAATGCATTCACCATTTCATTAGCTAGTTCAGTATCTGTTTGTTGTAATTTATGCAACAAAAAATACAAACTCCTTCAGCATTCAGTAAATTTGAACTCTCCTTACTTAGCTCTTTGACAGCAAGTTCAATAGGTTCCAGGATCTGTGATACTTTCTTAAGAATTTTATAATTTTCATCTAAAAATTGTTGTTGACCCAGTTCATGTAAAGCCTTGTTTATGCAATCATAAAGTTTTATAAAACGATTAACCATAGGAATTATAGAGTTCCATCTTGTTTTACAATCAAGTAACAATCGTAGTTTCTTACCTTATTTTTCCACTACATGCTTTTGAAGGACACTGATTCGAACAGCAGAATTTGTAAAAAACTTTATGATTTTTCGTGTTTTCGCAAGAATTTTTCCAATATCTTCCCGAAAATGTGGTAATTCACTGAGTTTATCATCTTCAAAATTTAAATTACCATCAAAAGCAAATGCACTAGCTATTTCATCATTTCGATCAACATCATAATCATCAGAATCTTCTGAATTGTAATTATCTTGGAAATTTTCATCATCATTAAGAGTTTGATATCCAACTTTCTTATAAAATACATCCAGAACAGCAAAATGTACTCCATGGTTGTAGCATAACTGAGCGAATGGCGAAATATTATTTCCTTATTTTACCATCACTGCAACTCCATCATGTGATGATCCCACGATGTCCTTATCCATTTCAATACCAAACTCTTTAAGTTTTTCTTTCACAAGAGCTATAGAGGCACCTAAATCCCAAGAACCTTCGATTGCAGATAGACCAAGAACGATTGGTGATCTTTTTGCTGAGTGAAGAGTGATATTCATGAATCTTCGAACGTTTACATTACTCCACTCGTACACTGTAATGTTGAATCTTTGTCCACACTTTTTTTCTTCAAATAACCAAGCTTTCAATTCTTCCTTTTTTTATAAAATTCCATAATATTTTTCATAACCGTTGTTTCACTTTTTGGCATAATATAATTAAGGTTTCTTACGAAACCTGTAATAGCTTCAGATAAAGTAATTCCTCTAACACTAAATCAATCTTTAGCTGCGCATTTCGCTAATATTTCATTTAATGTTTCTTTGGTGGTGAAATTTAATATTCCATTTTAAATTCTTTTGGCTTTCTTCGAGGAAAATGAATGATTTTCATTTGTGTAAACTTTTTTTCTTTAATAAGGTAATGTTGTGCAGTTTTAAATGATTAATCATTCCAGTGGTATTGGATCCTTGACGCTGAATGATGGTTTTGCATATATTACAAATTGACTCAGATTTTTCTTTTTTTTGTAAAATGTTTCCATACCTCTGATATTTTATGGACAAATGAATTACCAAATAAAATATCGCTTAAAATTAAAAATTTTCAATTATAAATATATTCAATAAAACAAAACAATAAACTCAGCGAAAACAAAAAAGATTAGATTTAATAAATATTCTTTGTTATTTTAAACAAGACAAACTTTCTTAAAAACTTATTTTTCACGTATTTTCCTATGTCAAATAAAACGCGAGATCTTGATTTTGAAATATTTAAAAAATTCCATGCTTTTTAATTCCACGGTATTTAGCAATGGTATTCCGATATTAAAAATATATAAAAGAAATGTTTTACCCTCTTACTACTGATAATTTTAGCAAAATAAAATGAATTTGCTGTTTAGTAAAAAATAACAAAATTTTAAATAAAATTATCATATTAGTTTGTGTATATATTGCTTTTAATAATTTTTCGTTTATATTTTAGGCCTTTAAACATGCCTTTGGCTTATGTTTATTAAAAAGTAATTTTTGAGTGTAACTTTTTTTTCAAATTGTTTATTCTTGGTTAATTTTATTTGTCAGTTTAACATGGATTTAGTTGTATGTTTAATCAGCTTGTTTTTTCTAATAATTTTTGACGAAGAAAAACAATTTTTAAAAGATTAGAAAAAAAGATTGAAGAATAAAAAGGTACCTGTAACTGGCTAAAAAGTAGATATACATTGAGGCAGACTCGATACTCGACCAAAATTATCCGAGTAGTGAATTACTCTATAAATGCCTAAAAAGCATTGAGTATGGATTCCCTACACCGCAAACATTCGATGGTTCAGAAGCAAAATTAGAAGAATTCCTAATAAGCTTTGAGAGATATTCAAAGATTTTGAGATTTAAGAAAGAAAGAAAAGCAATATTAGTTACAGCATTCATGACCCCAGAGGCCATAAACAAATATGAGAAAACACAAGGAGACGACTGGGAAATAAGAATGAAAAGTGCATTCTCGAAAGACAAAAATATTTTGGAGATAATGAAGGGGCTTGTAGAGATTAGAATCGGGGATGAAAATTCATCAGAAGTATTTAAAAAGATTGATGAACTAGTGGAGATCATGCAGTTTTTGCAGAATCCTCCTTTGTACATATCAGAGTACACAAGCCATAAGTATTTATTTAGTTATAAATATTGGAACTGTCAATGCCTGGATCCTTGTTTTACCCCAGGAAAGCTATATGTAAAAATAAAGAATCATTATGTTAGACCACTAAGCCTCAATAAAATTTTTTAGATTGAATTAATAGTTATGAGTTATATAAAGATATTGAAAAAAACAGAAATGAAACAATAAATCTCTATTTTAAAATTAATAGTCCATTACTTACCGATGATCTGCACCAGGAGTCCATGACTTTGCTAGTAAACTAAAAAGATAGATATGTAAAAAAGCGTAATGTGTGATGTAATATTTAGGAAGCTCCAAAATCACCGTTTTAGAACTCCTATCAGTTTCGTTTAATTAAAAATTATTAATTTAATATACTGATTGAATTAAATATATTATTTAAATAATTTAAATTTAGCAAAAATTTCATTATAATAATTACACATTTCTTTTATACGACTAATTTTAAAAAAGCTTTCAAAGCTATGAAACCCCTTATTCGGAAAATTATCAATATTTAAGTTTTCAAGAAAACGATATCGTTGTTTGTAAATCTTTTGTTTTTCAAGCAAATCATTCAAACTTAAACTTCAATTTTTTCTGAAGCATCAAAAAATATGTGCACCTTCGTGGTTTCTTTATCTCTTTGAATGACTGGGAAATGTGGGACTCCCCTCTGTTTCTGGCACCTCAATGTCGTTTAACTTTATATACGACTTTTCAATATAATCAACTAGATTTATCTTATTCTGCAATCTATTACACCATTACTCGGATTAAGATAAACTAATATATAAGCAATCATAACTGAAAGCAGTCTCTTTTTTCTGTTAACATTATGTTTTTAGAAATGGAAACCAGTGAATCGGTCACCAAAGCAATGACCGACAATTGTGGATGGGTGAAACACCTTGACGAAGCCTTCCGAATAACAATAATGAAGTCTTTGCAGACAATAATTGAAAGTAAAAATTTTCGTTTATTGTTGAAATAGACTCTTCTTTAGGAGGACAAATTCCAAATTCTCACATTGGCTTTAAGAAAAACTGAAATTCGACAGTGGTGCCTGATTGATTATCGAAATTAATATTCAGAGCAACTAGGTAGCTAAACCTATTAGCCACCTAACCTTGATCTCCCTTGCCGGATGATATGCTATGAAAGACAGCAAAATATCAACTTTTATGTATTGAAATAAAATTTATTATTGTAATTAATGATGATAAACGTTGAAAGACTTTCTGAGAGTCATAATGACTCTAAATGTGATTGTAATAAAAATTCAAACGAGACATGTCTAAATGTTCTTAATAAGCTCTCTTGTACTTGCTTCTCTTTCTCTGCTCATTATAGAGGAGACTATATTCTTTGTGTATTTTGTAAAAAATGGAAAACTCGATGCGATTACAGCAATATTTATTTTGAAAACTCCGATTAAAACAAACGAAATTATTACATCTAAACGGCCCCTTGACATAAAGTCACACAACCCATGCAAGGGAAGAAAGCATTTTAATCGATTGCGGCCCTTAGACCGCACCCCGAGTTGAAAAAGTTGTCTCGTTTCCGAATTTTAGCTTGGCTCTCAAAGTAGCCATAAAATTCAATTGATCCTTTTTTCTGTAATCAGAATTCATTGACCCCAAAACCGAACGAGTTGGCAAGTTTAGTCCATTCCAGTCGCCTGACTCACCGATCCCAACAATTAGTCTTTCGATCCACATTAATCTGATTTCTCCAAAATCTGTCTCTCGATTGTTCGAGCCCCTCTAATGCCTTTTATCATCTACATATCATCTCTAAACTGCAACAACCTGGTATACACGCCAAAATAATTTTAAATGCAGGCATTCTCTGTCGAAATCGCTCTTTTTGTTCGATTATATCTTCCATATTTCACTGCCCTCACTCCTCAATGCTCGTATTAGAATCCTGCTCACTCCCTCAGGTAAATCTGTCATCAATCTCCTTCGATAGCTCACACACACACAACCACCGGTGTCCATAATTGGCATCGTCATCCATAATCACCTCTATATCGAAAAAATTCGCATCCCACAATGGCGAGCCACCACCTTCTCGCCCAAAACATTCGTTTTTTTACTGATCAGTGACCAGAATCAAAAATCTCGGTCGGGTCAAAGCCTCTCCTTTTAACAGCCTTCCCCTGACCCATCGACACCTGTCATGAGACTATCCACAATCACTCCGCACCGGCTGCCCGCACTCCACAGACAATGGTAACACACCACCGCATATCGCCCAACGTACACTCATCGCCACGCACCATCCGACCCCGGATCTCTCAAAAATCTGAGGCTGCCCGCTGCAAAGCCTTCGTAAGATTGCGGTTTTCCGGCTGACACTAAACCCGAGCTCCCCCATCGCTCACAGACCCAGCCGGCTCAATAATAGCACCTTCAGTGCTCTTCCTGTATGTCCTCGGCCAGCAGCACCAGCGGCATCTTTTCCAGGTGTGTTAATATGCACGATTTGTACACATAGAAACGGTGGTGCAAACTCCAGTAAACGGTCGCTTTGATGAAACACTCCATGCTCGCAAAGAGGTTGCCGTAGCGACACTCGTACAGAATCATCAAATAACCGATCCCAGTACCATCATCACCGTCAGCACAATGCTCACGACAAACACCCCGCACTTCATCAGCCCATAACCCGCGAACGCTGGCATCACCCCAGGAACTGGCCGCTGCGCCCTCAAAGTCCCACATCATCAGGCTGCAAGGCCCTAGCATATCTTCAGTAGGTGCCAACCCCCTCTCTACTCAAGTAATGTGCCCATCTGATCGATGTGCTGCAACATCACTACATAATCCATCCAGAAAAAACTTAGCTGCACCAAGTCTCGTCCAACGGGTTGGAACATAAGCGTCTTCTCCAACACTGCCTCAAACTGCGCCTCTGAATGCTGGAAAATTGCGTCCCACCCTTTTATGAGACCTTAATTCATGCCACCCATCGTCTCGATGCCCAGACTCAGCGCTACCACATTCAGCAGCAGATTCTTTCCCGCCTCTAATTTATCGCCCAACATAACGGCTTCTAGCCGCCCTTCACCTTGCACTGCTCTATTAGCCGAATCTGCAGCCGCTCACTTTTCATCTTCTCCACACTTTTTACCTCTCTCTGCAGTGCAGAGCTCCGGTTCCACCAAACGATCAATCAGCAGCTCGAGTTTTTTCTCGCCACTGCGTGGTCTGCTCCCAATGGCCCCAGAATAACTCTTACCGTATCCTGTCCGAATTGCTGCAACCGGCAACATCGAGAGAATTGCCATCTCTGGAGTGATCATAGTTTTTTCCCGATAGCTTGTAAGAAAGCAAAATGCAAAGGGGTGGCAGTAATATTTATTTTGAAAACATAAACTAAAGTCACGAAACACCGGTTAAAACAAACAAGATTAACATCTCCACATATTTTTTAAAAAAATTCAAAATATTATTTACTTTTACTTAAATCTAAAATTTTTCAACAAAATAAAAATCAATTTTACTTTTATTTAAATTTAAAAATTATCAGTTTCCAAATAAAATAATCAAACAAAAACTAATATAAAGGACATTTAAATTAATCAATTTAAAATTAAATGATTATTTATTAAAATTAAAAATTGGAAAATAAAGAATTATCCCCTTCCAATAATGATAAAATTAAAATTTAATTACAAGAAAACAAAAAAAATAAAATTATATTTACTAAAATCTAAAAACATCAGTTTATGTAGGAAAAGATAAAATAACAATTTGAAGAAAAATCCATTTATTTCTTTACTATTTCTGGTTCTCCAATTAATACAAAAACGTCCGATTGTTAAAACACTAAACTTTAATTATGCTACCACACTCCCTTTTGCCTTAAGGCACATATATACACTTTGTCTGTGCACTAGATAGGTTTACTCTCTACTGAAATCCGCATCCATGAGCAGACAAAGTCAATGAACCTATCCGGCCAAACGAACGCTCAGGATATAAAGTAGTTTCAATGACATCAAAAGTTCAAAGCTTCCTCTTGAATAAATCAAAAAAGATTTATGGATTGGATTTAAAATCTTGTACATTGGAGAGACAAATCGTCATCTCAAACCCCAGAAGGATCTTGATCATTGGTTACATTGTAAAAATAGAATCTCTTCTATTTCAAAAGATGAGTTTTCTGTTTTATAGAAGGGCTTAGATTCACATTATGAGCGGCAGTTCTGTGAATCATTACGACACTACAACCCATTAATGAACATTCAAAATAGACAAAGTAATCGATTAAAATTCCAAACTGCCCCCTTACTTCTGGACCACCCTGTATATAATTACACACCCACTCCACATTTTTGCATTTTTCACAATTTTTTAACATCTATTTTTATTTTTTAGATTATATTTTACTTTGTTATATTGAATTTCCTAAAATCTAATTTCTTATGTATTTGGATGATTCCACGAACATGTTATTTATATTTTCTGTTTAAAGCGCTCTTATATAAATATATAAAGTTTTTCAACCTAGACTTTCTAAAAAAGTTGTTAAAAATATATTTTTGCATATTTAGTTAATTTTTAGAATATTAAATTAAAAAAAGAATATATTTCACGAATAACTGTCTACGTTATATATGACCCAAGGTCTTCAGATATACCATGATGGACATAATCTTTTCCTTTTTATAAAAGCCTTTCCCGAAGATGGACACATTTTAATATATTTTTTTAATTCTAAGTTAAAATTGATGAAACAAATAATTCAATTTTCAGAAAAACTATTAAATAATATAATAAATTATTTGATTTCAACAAATTATGCACAATTGGCTTCAATTTCTATTTTGATAAGAACATTAAAATGGGTTTTATTTTGGTTCAGTTGTTTTACATTTATTTTTGTGTATTTTATGATATATTCGCATTCTAAGATAATCGGTACATCAGTAAAAGTCGAAATCATTATGTCATCTGTTATGAAATGAAGGTTGATTACAAAATGATAGGAAATCATATAATCAGGTTACTTAAGTAAAATTTTTACACCAAGGACATTTTTTTTGGGATACTGAAGAACCAATGATCTTCAATGTTTAATAAGTAGTTCAGTTGACCTTTATCATTTGTTGGTGATCAGGATCAACAGATCTTTTGGTACTGTTAAAAAATCTCTAAACAACTGATTTCTTAATTTGTTTCAAAATTGTGTTTAGGTTTAATAAAAACAGTAACACTCTCTATCACATGCAGATCCGAGTGCAAAACATACTGGGAACCAACGATGTAAAGGTCCTTTCTATTTGGAAAAACTGGAACATTTACTTTCTTCTTCAATCTAGCTTCGTTAACTGAGGAATTTAATTAACCTTCAAACAAAAATTTATGGGGAAAGTTCATTCACCGAAGTATTTTCGATTAAGTCAGCGACTTGGATGACACTCAATCGTAAAGCACAATATATGAAGTTGTCTTTCAAACTTTTTTTAACCCTTTCAATACACCAGAGTCATATAAATCCCATAGAATGTTCAAACATTACGGGATATATTTATCTCATAATTAAACAACTGCAGAGACATGTGTCCCAAGGCATTTTTTCAAAAACCATATTTTCTAAAAATCTGAAATTATGTAAACATGTTCCTTTACTTATTTGCATCATATTTAGTGAAATTATACATGTAAGTAGCGTTTATGCCACTTTCATTATTATCATATTCTTGAGCCATGATTCAACACCACAAAAATTTATTAATATAACAATTCACATTTCTAAAACAAATTTTCCTGTTAATTTAATTTAATTATCTCGACCCAAATTAATCTATTAATTTTTTTCGATTTTAATTTTTAAAACCCTGATAATTTATTTCGAAAATTTATTTCAAAAAATTATTTAAACTTTATTTTCAAAATCAATTTTTAAAATTTCTTATTAAAAACATTTTTATTTATAGATAA
>MQRK01102447.1:0-19055 GCA_001938485.1 Girardia tigrina
CGTTTAATACGACGCACCTCTTTATCTTGTTTTTCGAAATTTGGCGTTGGAGTACTGAAAAGAATAAATGGCAACCTAAACGTAGAGAAATATCAAAAGGAAATAATAATAAATGAAATTAAAAAAAACGTTTTGAACGTTCCGACAATTTATGAGGTCTGCCACTTCGTTGAATGTCTTCGTAACTTCCAGTAACAGCATATTTTTTTAACAACTTTTGAATTCCACGTTTGGAGATAGTTGTGTGATATAAACTCTCCATAATATTCTTAATTTCAGCTACAGACCGTCCTTGTCTCTTAAGCGAGACAATGATTATCCTGTTTTCGATGGATATTCTAGCATAAACCATTTTAATCTAAAATAGCAACAAAACATCAAATATGAAATTAATCTATAAATATTTAAATTAAATACAAGATTATGATCAATTTTAATCATTTTAAACAATGCAATTAAAATAATAAAGACTTTTTCATCGTTTTATTGAGATATATTGAAATTGTTAGGGTGCGAACTTACTTATGAACCGCACTGTAATATCTTTATTATATTTTATATTCGACTTCCGTACCTCTCCATGTCTTTTATCTCGAAAAGTTCCAGATGTAATTAACTGTAAATTTTAAAAGATTGTATTAATTTTAATTTTAACTTTGTAAATTATGAAAACAAATTTATTAAGAACATCTAAACAAGTCTCGTTTGAATCTTTATTGCAATTACATTTAGAGTCATTAAAACTCTCAGGTCTTTCATCGTTTGCCATCGTTCTAGTTGGTTTTCTTATTTCTCTTTTTAATCATGATTATTCGAACAATTTGTCTAAGTTATTTTTTAAAATATTTAACCTCTAAAAAATATTAATTAAAAATATTAACTTTTACCATTTTTCAATAAATTCCAAAATAATAAAAATGACATCAAATTATTAAAAATGCATTTAATTTAAATTTTACTAAAATTATTAAACTTAATTTTAATTGTGAAATTAAAGATATAAACTTATAAAATGATTATTTTAATTATGTTCGAATAGTCAATCACTTTAAATTTAATAAAAAAATACCAATTTCCATCTGGGTGGGAGAATCATCATTCTAAATTCGACATACAGCATCCATACATTTACACATTCAAACAATTTAAAATATTCCTCACATCCCCCTTGGTTTAAATGGCTTTAACCATTTTACATTTCTGATCAAGATCCTGCCGTCCTCTAGTTGTATCTCATAACTTCTTTCGTGTCTTTGCTTTATAATTTTAGCTGGTCCCATATAACGGTCATCATCTTTTGATGGGTTAACTTTCTGTATCAAGACTTTATCTCCGACCTGAAATATTCGTTTTGTTTCAATTATATTTTTATTTGCTTTTTCTCGAATTTTCCCTTCTGTTGTAGTTTTCCACCAATGTCTTAGTTTTCTTCCGATTCTAGTTTTAACTTTTCCTTTTTTAGCTTCATTGTGCATTGTCTGACATTGCACACATAGTTCATATGTATTTTTCGACATTGCGTCGGCATTAGTGTTTTTCGCCCTTGTGGTATTCCATCCTCATGTCTAGTCCACTAAGGAAGTTTATCCAAGTTTGGAATTGTGGAGTTATTGGGTTCTTCGTTGTCATCATGAATGTGATGGCCTTATGGTCCGTTCTAAGTACAAAACTTCTTTCTGTATAAGAAATGCTTGAAGTGTTGGGTAAAGTAATAGATTTCCAATAATTCTTTTCTTGTAATACAGTATCCCAGTTCGTATTTGTTCATCTTGTGGGATCCATATGCAATAACTCTCCCTTCCGTATGCATCCTTCTGTGCCAGTACTGCCCAAATTTTATCAAAACTGGCGTCTGTATCCAGTATAAACTCCTTTTCGAAATCTCCCTATGCTATGATCAGTGTTTTTGTCATTTTATCTTTTAATGTCTGAAATGCTTCGTCACATTCCTTTGTCCATGTCAATTTTTTATCTTTATTTTTTCCACATAGCCCTTCCAGTATTTTTGAATATTTTGCATAATCCTTCAAAAATTTTCTATAATAGTTCGTTAGCCCCAAGAAACTTCTTAAATGTTTAATGCATGAAGGATTTTGAAATTTGTCGATTGCTTCAATTTTCGCTTTATCCGTCTCTATACCATCTTTGCTCACAACATATCTTAAAAATGTTGTCTTTTCTACCATGAATTGACACTTTTCAGGGTTTATCCGAAGGCTCGATTCTTTCATGTTTTGAAATATGTGTTCTACTCGTCTGAAATGTTATTCTTTGTCTTTCGTGAAGATTAGAATATCGTCCAGGTATACAACTGCTTCTTTGTATATTCTTTGTATGCCTTCTTTATTTCTTCTACTCTGCAAATTCGTTATAGTAAGAAAGATATCAGATGTTTAATTCCTCCTTGTTGTCTAGGACCCCTCTCGAATTTAAGCACTCCATATATTCTGCAGTCACCTTCGTTACCGACGATCCAGAGCATATCTTGAGTTACAAGTTCTCTCATCAGTTTATTTTTACGACCTTGGATTTTGTGGTCATATAGATGAAAAGGTATTTTGTATAAATTAGATTCGACCAAAGCAAACTCACATTTAATTCTTTGCAACTACATATTAATCAACTAACTTTGAATCCTAAGACACAACTGGATTTGATTAATAGATTAAACACTAATAATACAATATATGTGAGTTATTTACATAGAATTTCAACAGAATATACTTTATCAACTGAGAAAAGTTATATTTATAATATTTGTTACTTAGATTACTTTCCGAGATTTTATTGTTGGATTTAGGAATCTTGATTTTGCATAAAAAGGAAATAATTTGAAATTTCTTTCACACCAAGAAGATTATACTGGTAAAGGAGAATTGAATTTACAGATGAAATTAAATATTATCTATTACCCGATAAGAATAGATAAGAATAAGAATAATAATAGAGACCAAGTATAATTTGTATGATGCGATTAATATGTATGTTCAAACATGTTGAGCTTTCCAGGATAAGGCTCCATCGCTATCACTAGAAGTTTGAGAATCATTTTATCCAATATTTTTCTTCAATATATCGGACATGAACAGCTAAAAATGTAACTTAGTAATTAGTAACTCTAATCATAAATAAAAGTGAAGATTTCAACCCGAAAATGCATTGTCTGATTCTCCAAGAAGTGCAATTGAAGATGAATGTCCACGGATCTCAGATTACTGTCATGGAACCGTACAAGGTAGGTGAAAAGTTAATGGTTTTACCTAGGACTTTCTAAAAACTAAAGTTTTTAGAAAAGGAAAAGTCTCTTTGTTAAAAAATGGCAAACTGTTTGAAATTGAGAAAGATGATCGACACCAACAGTCTTGGACTGGTAAAAATAGATAATAAAGAGTACTACTTGAAGAGGGGTTTAATTAAAAACATTAAGCAGTATGAGAGGAAGGGAGGCATGATTGGTGACTAGTACTTTTCAGATGGAATTCGGTCGTTAGCAACCTTGATTCGATTAATTGTCGGAACATTAAGAGGACTTGGTTGAGTTGCCTCTACCGTGAGGAATGCGAGAGAAGTTCAGAAGAATCAGGTTTAAAGAGAGAAAATCGAACTTGAAAAACAAAAATTACAAAAAGAAAAGACTAGAGAAGGGGGTAAAGAGTGTAAGATTTCCAAATGAACTATATCTTGATAATAATGGGAATGGAAAGGACTGTATTTAGACAATGAGAATATTGTTAAAAGATTGTATCTTGATGACTACTTAGGAAATGGTATACAAAAAGTTTTAGTGAACAAGGAAGGAATTCAAATTTAAATAAAAGAGAAAAAAAATATCCAAATGAGAAAAGTAAAGCAGCCTCAATATTAAATATTTTTATATAAAATAAATTTAACATATATATATATATATATATATATATCAACTGCTTGATTAAGATTACATTTAATTATAATGCTTTGTATCGATAAAAATTTTTAAAAAACTCAAACACAATATTTTTTTATAGTTAAATGAGCTCAAATTCTCAATAATAAAACAAATATTAATAAATAGATGCTATCTTGAAATACAAGTTTAAAAGTTTATTAAAATCCTAGCAATTACATAAATTTAAAGTTAAATGTTATTCAATCTTGGTTAAATCTTCAATCGCTCATACTTCTAAACACAACATGCGTATCATTTTCAAGTTTGAAAACAAAATTATCCTCTGGAATAAAGGAGTAATGAGCCCAATATTGACCCCTCACGATAATTATGGCCCATGCTCTTTTGTACTTCTCATCAATGTATTTCTTCAATTCGCCAGCAACTTTCTATAAAGAGGACACTATAATAATTTGTGAACAAAGAAGGCAAGATTTACTTTATTATCTCCTGGATAATCTTTACGTAATTCTTTCGTTTTTTCAATAATGTCGTTATAAATATCCTCAAAATTTGTAGAAGGAGGAAGTTTTTCCTTTTCTACTTGAAGCCATTGTTCTCTTTTCTCTTCTCTTAATTAAAAGAAATAATTAGTTTATGTTTTTATTCGTTCTTTTTCATTTACATTTCCTTCAATTCTAAACCGAGCACATCACAGAATTCGTGCAAAGTTATAATCCCGGTCTTATTTCTGTCGAATAGTTTCAACCATTTCTGGAAAAGATTTACATGGATAAAAGAACTTCATTTACATAAAACTGAATTACGTCGACAAATTTATCATCGTAGTTATTCTTATCCTGAAAGGCTTGTAACTGATCCTTGGTGATTTGTTTCGTGTTTTTCTTATCTATTGAAAAGAACGCATTCACAAAAGCGTCATCCATGGAGGCCATCTTGAAGTCTTAGATATTACTTATGGTTTTTTCTAAAACTAATTTTGATATCAAATGAAGATAACCTTAATAATTGCAAAACTTATTTAAAAACCAAATCTCGTACACACCAAACGTTGAAATCCGTGGGTTGTAACAATACGTTTTTTGTGTTGTTATTGCTTTCGACTGATTCATATCGTATTCAATAGAAAACTATTAATGATGTGCTTGTTCAAATGCTTTTTTATTCACGATGACCGCCAGTCTGATTAAGCATAGATGATCAAATAAATAATAACTTGGTGACAGCCCATTATCATAATCAGTTGCCGTGTTTACTATCATCACGCACTAATTATTCACAATGGTAAGAAGAACATTGTTTCTACTTCTGATAAATAGGTAGCTTGATTTGGTTCTGAATTAATATATAACTATTTCGTCAAAGATTAAGAAAAACCTTATTAAGATTTAGATATAAAATTTAAGATTATTTATAATAAATAAATTTATTTTTCTTTTTGTCTTCCTTACAACATTACCTCATGATCGATCATGGAGCATTGAATTTTTATTTATTCTTATTATTATAATAATCAAGAAATTTATATATTTTCATACAAAAATTATTAGAAAAGATAAAAAATTAAGCTTGTTGATTTTTGAGTTGTTGAAAAATAGAGGTCCATTCTCAGATATGACTACCGACTTCTTTTTAAGTTTCTAAATTGGTATTACAATGTATTTTCCTCTTTACTAGTCAACTACTTTACACTGACCCTTATATCACCCTGTCGAAAATATAAGTTTTTTATCAAATATCAATTAAAAATATATATATGTTATCTTATTTTTTAAATAATGATACTTAATGATACTGACTATCACATTTCCATCATTAAATCTAGTTTTTATGGCATTCTATTTCTAATATAAAACGACTTTTAATTATCTTTTCAAATGTCAATGATCAAGCTTGCACGTGTAGACGTTGTTAAGTTTTTTTAAGTTACTTAAAAAATATTTGATATTTAATACTTATTATTATTTATATTACGGAAAAATTTTAAAAAATAATTTTTTTAATCGTTTATTTAAAAGATAGAATCGAAAATAAATTTATTTAAAATATATATTTTAAAACGATCATAATAAGATGCTGGCCTAACAAGAAAATATAAGGAGTGTAAGGGCAAAGAAACTGAGCTGGAGTTTCCAATAAAAGAAGCCTATTCAATTCTATACAAGAGTTTGTTAACATGTTTTCGAAATCCTCGGTGTTAAAGTTTCAAAGTCCTACAGCAAAATAAAAAGTACATAAAGCTTGGATACAAAACTGTTGGATTCAATTTTAATTATAATGCTCGCTTTGATGAAATCATTAATTCTTGTGTGCTTTCAAGATGCAATATGATTCACATATGCAATGATGAGGCCAATGACAAGCTTTCAAGTGGTGTCATTAAATCGGTATTGAATAAAGTAGATTTATCTTTGGTTATACCAAAGGAAGCTATTAACCATGTTAGGTACGAGACTAAGGTCGAAGTTAGTTATATCAACCTTGTATAGAGCAATTGAAAAACAGAAGATAACTGAGAGTATGATTTTGCCAGAATCATATGGTTATATCAACTCTTTAATTTCAAAATTCGATTAAACTTCAGTGTATCATGCTTTGGAATTGTAAAATGGACATTTTAGGCGTTTTATACGTCCTGGAATGCTACAAATTAATTTTTTCAATAAACAGGAAAATTATAAACAGAAAATTTTTATCAGGTCTGAATAATGAGATATTGCTTGTGTTTGGTGCACAGCATTGTAAAAATCAAAAGGTCCTTCTTTTATTTGCTGTTATATACTCTGTAGTGATTTAGTAAATCACAGTTTAAATTTTTTTCATCAAAATAAAAATATATGTATATATTTTCTTGTACACGCGGTGTTAAAATTGCAAATAATGTTTCCAAAAAAAATAAAAAATTCTTGGAGAAAAACTATTTATACATATCAAATTGTGTTGAAATAATTTAACAAAAATAAATTTGTCGTTGTTTGAATTATACTCGAATTTGAATATTATTTATCTTGCGAATGAATGTATCTGAATCGAACTCACTCACGTTCCCAGTGAAATTAAAACAAATTATCGATAAAAATCAATTAGCGCGAGATGTCTTACCGAATTATTTCAAAGCGGTTATTTCTCAACCGCCACCAGTTCTATTAGAGTCTTATTTAAACTCCGATGGGCACGCGTATTTGGGGAAATTAGCGGCGATGAAGAATTGTTGGGATATTAAATTATCTTTTAATATTCAATTGTTCCTTTTTAAACACAAATCTTAATCTTTATCTTTAATCGTAAATCTTTATTCTTTAATCAATAATCTTTTATCTGAAATCTTTGATCTGACTCCAATTAATCAGAAGGGACTTCCAACATAAATATATGAATAACGAACACAAATTATTTATGAAACTTTATTTCAAATAACAAAAATTAACAATTCAAAAATAATAATAATAATTCAATTCTTGATGACAGAATACAAACACAAAACAATATTTCGTACGAGTTAATAGATTACAGTAAAAGCTGTGAATCTCCCAAAACGAACGATATTGTACTTTTTAGAATAACCCTTTTTCTCCCATACAGGATACTTATGGTTTATCAATATTTTAAAAGAATAAAATAAAAATAAAATAAATTTTGTATTTACGTTACTTGTTACAGAGACTTCTTCTTTTAGTAAATTTCTTGCAGATATTTTTGGGCAAACTAAAACTAAGTTTGCTGCTGTTTATATAGCAGTTTTCATCAGCCAAGAAAATTGATGAGATAAAACAAAGACTAAAATATTTATAATTTTTGATGAAGTAAAACAAACATTTATAATTTTTAATTCCAAGTTTTGTTAAAATAAATATTATTTTGTTTGAAATTAATAATTTTACTAAAAGAATTATTTAAAAATTTTCCTTTATAAAATTTTATCAAAAGTGTTCATATGTATATTTTGGAACCCTAACAGAATCTCAAAATCAATTCTCGCGATTTCGGAGCGAACGTGAGATTTGCACGTTTTGCCAACTTATCGAGATCGATCGATCGCATCACTACTCAACTCACAGTACTTTAGTTAACGACCGCGGCGATTCAAACTGCATCGCACGTGGGCTAGATGGCGACCCGATTCTGCTTGATGATGCACCATCCAAATCCTGTAATTTAATTTTTACCAGAGCCGGTCTTCTCTATCCATTTTGCCAGAGAAAACAACGCCGTTCCAGGTGTTCGTCCGCGTGTCAAGTCCAGCCTCACACTCGCCTCGTTTTATACTCAGAAAACACAAATAGCTGATTGTTTTTCTTAAAAAATATAAGTTTAACTTTTGAAATTAACAACGACAAAAAAATTTGATGTCGGACACAGATTTTGGTTTATTGCCAGCAATAAACAATACGATTTTTGATATAGTCAAATGCAACTGCATTAGTCATTTAACAAAGAATTTGAAGAACAAGTATAGAGATGCAGCAGCAATGAGCAAATTTGGACTACTACATATACATATGAAGAGTCTGTTTTTAATACCCCTATGAGTGGATTATCAATTATTAATAATAAATTTTAATTAGATTGTATAGAATGTGATGTGACAACTTGGGCAAATTCAAAATTATGCATTTCAAGATATGGTCAGAACACTTATAACCCAGCGGAATTGATGAATAACACTCTAAAGCAGTTTGTTACAAGATATATTACAAATCTAATTATACCTATTGTTGGCTTTGTAGTTGTTTTCCGATAAAAACTCAAATGAAGATATTTTTAAAACTTTTATTTAATAACAACAATGTAACATAATAATTAAACAAATTTTGTTTAAGTAAATTTCTGAGGAACACTTTTTCATTTTTCTTCCATAAACCGATGATATAAAATAATTTTAAATATAAATTGTTGCGGACTTTGATTTTTTTTGAACGACGCTCAATGCCACCGGAATGATGAGCGTGTGCGTGTTTTTTTTATTTTTTTTGTATGTTTTAACATCTGATCGAAATAAAGAAAGATAAAGAAAATAAAGAAAAGTCCTGAAAATAAATCAAAAGTCAAGATCTAGGTCTAGAGTCAATTTTTAATCAATTAAAAGCAATCACTGAAACGAAGTCTTTAAGTTCGTCTAACAACAGTTTTGTCGGATCTAATGGAATTGTTTCAAATTCCAATGTTTCTTCAAATAATAATAATTATAATTGCCACTGGCAAAATTAAAATTAAAAAACGATCAATAAAAAGATTGATCACAAAATTCAAAATAATCTTAACGATATCGTGATATTTACGTGATATTAACGATATTTACGGATCTATCGTTAGGACATCGGTAAAAGTCGCCGAATAATAAAATTCCGGTTCAAAATCGCGGTCGACTGGTTTCCTTAACCCAGTGGACTATTTTTAAGAATCCGGAGACAGGACTATACATCTGACAAATCTTAACCACCGATCAAGGACAATCAATAGAAGAACCCTAATTTTCGAGAAGAACAAAGACAGTCAGCAATCTAATCGAACAGAACAGGCAATCCGACCTATGACATTTTCGGCACCTTAGCCGAATATCGATATCTAAGTCCAAGGACGTTTGTCGAAGCCTCAGTTTGAAGTAAACATTTTGTTTGTTTTTTGTGACAAATCTGTTTTGGCTCTTGCTAGTGTTATCGACATAATTCTTTTGTGATCAAACGACTGCTTTCTTTTCCTGGCTGTCATCTGTTGATAATTGTTTATATATATAATTATAATTTCGACAGTTGTGTATATACTTTTTTTTATTTGGTCTATTATAAAATTGCGTAGGCGGGTTAGTGGTAATCTTTGCCCCACTAGTCCGTTTCCGTAATATAAATATATACACATATATATATAGTATGTGGGATAAATAAAATGTCGTTTGTTTAAATCGTCAAAAGTCGGTCTCAGAGTTGTTTTTGAAAATAAAGTTTGCAAGACTTATTTTATTTCTTCTAGAATCTCACAAGCTATCGCGCCAATGAGGACCTTGAACGTAGTGTCTCAGTACGACGGACGAGAAAACGTATCGGTAAAGCTCGAGAGAATTCGTGAATGCGTGAAAACACTCTGCGAGGATAAACTTACGATGTGTCCGCTGGCGCTGTCGGGTGAGGCAGCAATCGTTTTTCGGGGATTTAAAGAAACGACAGGTCAGGATTTCGAGAAGAGCGCAGCGGCGCTCACAGAAGCTTTCGCCCAAATTCCGAGACTGTCGTAGACGAATTTAGCTTCCAGACGGCAAGCTCCCGGGCAGATTGTTGATTTCTTTATCATTGACCTGAAACGGTTAGCGGCCGTAATTTGCGGCGGTGAAGGAGACTGTACTATAATAATAGAGGAGACTGCAAAGAAGTCTGATGAAACCTTAGGTGTAATAAAACCAGAATCTATGAAAAAATATTACAAGAGAAAGAAACAAGCCTAATGGTATAAAAATATTTAAATTTAATGACATTCATGAAATATTTAGAATGGATCATCAAGGAAATTATTTTTTGATATTCGACTCTAACTTTGAAAAAAGGGATAGAATTACACTATTTGCTTCACATTCTTGATATACATCTTTTTGTATTTGGCAAAACAAAGATGATTTGGCCTTAAAAGATGAAGAAGAAATAGATAGAATAAAATATGTAGAATTATTGGAAGAATTACAGAAAAACGTAATGTTGAAAGTTTTATCTATTACTTCTTTTGATTTTTTTATCTTTTATATTTTTCGGTGAGTCCATTTTTTTACTCAACAGGCTTTGAATTTTTTTCCTATTTAAAGTTACATAACTGAATTTAAGAGTTTCCGCGAGTTGTCCCGCACCGAACTCTGTTTAAATCTTTTTAAAATATTATCTTTAACTTCGTTCTCACGTCCATTTAGTTTACAAATTTTATTACTGTAAATTTTAAATACATGTGTATTACTAATATTGTAATTTGATTTGTAAACTTTAGATCACATTTATTATCTTTAATTATTTTACAATAACTTCTATTTTTGTTTCTTAATTTAATATTAATTCATTCTTTTTAAATGTATTTAGTTTATGATATATTTAAAATGTTTAATTAAATTTTAATTCTAAACTTGAGAAGAGTTTTCAAAAATCATCACATCTATTGATAACTACGATATGGAAATCTTCAACAGAAGACGATCTGAGAAGTTTGATCATTTTTTATTTGCTGATAGACCATCCACTTTAGACTCCAATGTTGTCAGTTGAACAAGGAAATCTTTTTATTTGATCATAAATTTATGATTGACTCTAATGCTAAAATGTACTCTACTAAGACTGAATTCAGCAGACAATTCCTATGTCAACCGGCCAGATTCAACACCACTGATCAAAAGATATTCAATATGGAAGAATGCTATACTTACCTCGTATGATTCCAAGTTCACCAATCAAGCAAAGAAGTGCTGAATCGGTTGTGGTTGATCTACATCTTATTCAAATACCACTCTTCGTGATCCAATTTTGCTCATAGATCATCAGATGTTTACAAGGCTGCACATTTTCAAATAAAACGAATAAAGTCGGTCCAAATGACCTTTTTAAGGCTTCTTCATTCTTAATTTCACACCAGTTCTGGTCGCAAAACCAACAAAATCCTAATCTATTCCGGTTCGTACCTCTCCATTATTCTTGAAGAATACTTCTGCCTGATTATGAATGACCTCTAATAGTTTTGAATCTACTTTACCTATGCAATCTAACGCTATTTTTAATCTCTCTCCTGGCCTTATCAGCCTGCCGAATTTCGCCTCGATGTTACACACACTTCCACGTGCTTCCTTTGATACATTATTGTCTTGAGATTCGTTCCTTTGAATGGAATAACCGAAAATTTTCATGAATACTATGCCTCCTATCATTTCCGGAACCACACCCTCCACAACAATAAATGGTACTGCTTTCCTTGTCTGACATATATCTACATCTACCTCTATTTTACCCAATACTTTCAATTTTCCATCGTTGGCACCTCTCAAATTGATATCGCATTTTTCTAACACCAAATTATTCAAATCTTGATAATACTTCTTACTCATAACATTAACACCTGCTCCTGTATCCAACAAACACTCCCACTGTAACGCTCGGACGCCCCTGCATTTTACTATAACATATCTCTGATTTCTGATCCTCAATCAACGCGTTAACGTAGAAAACTTGCTCAAAATTCTTTTTCACAAATCCATAGACCTTATTCATCGTTCGCACATCCAGCTCGCATCCGAATCCGTGGGAATTATCTTCTAAGATCAGTGGCACTCGGCTCCCACCAACTCCCCAATTGGCGGAGCCCAGTCGTTTGGGTACGTCTTATCGTTTTTTTCTTCATTATCATCAAATGTGCGTTCTTCATCTTCGTTCATTGTGCTGATTTTAAATTTCCGATCATTGTACTGCATTCTCGATCTTCCATTATCGTAACCATTATTCTGTCTGCTAGAGTTCACTAAACATGCCACTGCTAAATGCCCATTACGACCACATTTTTCACAGCGTATCTCTGAACATTGAGTTCGCTTATGTCCCTTCTTCTCGCACAAGAAACAAACCAATGGCTGTCTGCTAGGACAGTATCGACTGATGTGCCCAGTCTCTTTACAATTCCAACACTGCACAGGTCTTTTTTGTTGGCAGTTTCGGCTGAAATGTCCTGGTTCATGACAAGTATAACATTTGGACTCGGTTGATTCCTCTCTTGGGAGTTGTTTTCTCGGCTGACTCTGATTTACCCATTTTTAGTTAAATCAAGAGCCTGCTGTTTTGAACAACCTCTCGATAACTTCGGACAGCATTGATCCTGCTCTTCTTTTCGTAATTTATTTCGTCTACGAGTGCAACGAACTCAGATATTTCCTTGGCACTCTTTAATTTCCGTAATTTAATTTCACGAACAACATCTTCATCTTCAATGCAATGAATTAGCATTTGAGCTTTCAGCTTTTCTTCCTCGAGTCTATGCGGCAACGCATTTTTTACCAGCCGGTCTACTTTTTTGAAAAAAGTCTGTGCGTTATCAGCACCTTTGCGATAACTCAACAGTTTTTCCCAATCTGTCGCGGCTGCTCTCGGCTTCTCAAACGCTAGTCTTAGCCGATCCTCAAAATTATCAGCTTTACCAGCTGTGTTCTAATACGCTTCCAAGAGATCTTCATGTATCATGGAGTAAATACATGTTTGCCATTTCTTTTGATTAATTTCGGCTGCTTCAAAATATCTTCTGCAGCGAGAAATAAATTTCTCTAGGTCTTCTCCGATCTGGAAGATGTCTGGAATCAGTCGGTTCGTGATTGAATCCACTAGCGCTGCCACCATGTTAGGTTGGGAATTATCATCCATTCTAAATCGAAAAGAAATTAATACTTGCAAAATTTATTAATCTATAACAGGTTAAATTTGTTATTTAAACAAATTTTCATTTTTTATTTTCTTTTTTTTAATTATATTTTCCATTATTTTTTTTAATTTCGATTATAATTCTAAATTTTTAAAAACCGAAATTCTTATTTCCGAAAATTAAAAAATTAACAACGACACTCTCTTACAATTATAGTAAAAGTATGTATAAAAGTATTAATGATATAAAAAATAATAAAAATATAAAATAAATAATAAACTAATAAAAATATTTAAATAATGACACAATAATGAAAGAAACAAAAACAAGAGGCAGTAAATAGAGAGGTAGACACAGAGGATGAAAATGAAAAAGACGAAAAAGCATCGACGAAGAGTAAATTTAGAGAGAAAATTATTTACGAAAACCTTCAACTGAGAAAACAGTACGATGGATGAAGATTTCATCAATAGAGACACAAACAGGTGATGCAAAGATGATTATGGCGTTGGAAGATAAACAGGGGTAAAATTTCGTATGACAGACTTCAATGACGTCCCAGCATAACAGTAATTATAGAAGAAGAAATCGAATGTTTGCTTGATACAGGAGCTGCTATGAATGTGATAACAGCAGAATTAGCAAGACATTTCAAGACAGCAACGATAAACAGCGCTAATTAAAGTTTGACAGCAGCAAACGGCGCACATTTGAATGTCGTGGGAGAGTTAGAAGTTATATGTAGGGTAGGACAGACTAAAAAAATATAAAATTTGTAGTGGTAGAACAACTAAGACCTCAAATGATAGGAAGTGTACCTTTACATCAGTGTTTTTGTATAGGACTTGATTGGCTAACTGCAATAGAGAGAAAAGGATGAGTTTCATAGAATACAACTAATTTATGAACTAGAAGCAAAGTTTGGAGATAAAATAACAGATGATCAGAGACTAAATGAAGTCAAGAAACATATGAACGGAAGCAAGGAATTAAAAAGAGTTAATCATAAAATTCAAGAAAATATTCATGGCAAATAACTAAGACATCTGAAGAAAAAATCTAATAAAACATGAAATCAAGACTACAGGTAAACCGATAAATATTAAACCACGAAGACAACCAGAACATCTACAAGCTAATTTAGACGAAGCCATCAAGAATTTGAATGAAAATGAAATAATTCGACGTCACAATTCACCGTGGAACACACCACTGGTACGTGTGTGGAAAAAGGATACTGATTCAATAAAACTATGTATGGATTTCAGATAACTGAATTAAATCTCAGAAAGACAAGCCTTCCCGATGCCAAATATGGAAGAACTAATGGACAAACTACATCGTACAAAATATTTCAGCACAATTGATCTTGGAAATGCATATTATCAGGTAGACTTAGAAAAGTTATCGCAATGAAAAACAGCATTCTCTACAAAAGTGGTCAATTTTGTTTCCGTAGAATGTCGTTTGGTATAGCTTAAACGCCAGGGACGTTTCAGGAGTTGATGACAAAAGTATTACAACCAATTAAGAAAGGAACGTCAGTATATTTGGATGATGTATTGATAGCAATTCAGACCATAGAAGAACATTATAAAGTATTGGGTGAAGGTTTCAAACAAATTGGAAAGCTAATTTAAGAATAAACTCATCTAAATGCAAATTTTTAAGGGATTATGTAAAATTGTTAGGACATGTAGTAAATAGAGAAGGTATTCACACGAATCCAGATAAAATTAAAGCAATTGAAGGATTCCAGAGACCAAACTACATGATGAATTTGAAAAGTTTTTTGGGAATATGTACCTACCATAGGCGATTCATAAATGGGTACTCCAAAAAGGCCAGGGCGTGAGAAGGGTTATGCGGATCGAATAAAGATAAACTAGTATGGACGGATTCATGTGAACTAGCTTTTAACAATATGAAGAAATCCCTCATAACAGCCCCAATTTTAGCATTCCCGAACTTCAATAAAGAGTTTATTTTGGATACGGATGCAAGTTTTAATAGTATAGGAGCAGTATTGTCACAAGTTGGTGAATCAGCAAGAGAACATGTAAAAGATTATGGCTGGTATTCGATCGGAGCTCATGAGAAAGGATATTGTATAACTAAGAAAGAACTTTTGACAATTTATTATTTCTGTCAACATTTCAATCATTATTTATATGAGAAAAGATTTTAAATAATGACAGATCATCAAGCCATTACCTTTATGTTACATACAAAAAAACTAATAACAGCCCAGTTCCAGATATGGATCAATTATCTCAGTAGTTTGGATCAAGAGATGGTATACAGAAAAGGTGAATTACATGGAAATGCAGATATGCTGCCTCGAAGCAAATGTGACACATGTACCCAGTGTCAAATGCAACATGAAGAGGCAAAATCAGACAGACTTAAAACGAGATTATTAGCGGTTATGACAAGAAGCCAGGCAAAAGAAGCACACAGAGAATGGATACCCAAAGAGAAAAGAAGTGAATTAATCACACAAATTGTTATGTCATGCAGGAGCGGAAAAAGTTTATCATTATTTAAAGGATAAATTTGATATGGAAGAAGAACAAAAAAAACAAAAAGCAAAACAGTGAAAGAAGTAGTTGGGAGTTGTATAGAATGTCAACAAACAAAAACAGATATGTCGAAGACTAAAGAAGAGACAATGAAGATAACATCATCTGGACCGTTTGAGAAAGTATACATCGATATATGCGGCCCATGGAAAGAAACAATAAGAAAAGAAATATATATATAATGGCCATGATTGATCTTTTCAGTAAATATATCATTTTAACAGCCATCAAACGACAAGATTAACAGACGATTATACAAACGATTTTGACAAAATGGATATTGAAATTTGGTGCTCCTAAGGAAATACATGTGGATTGTGGGAAAAGTTTTGAATCACAAAAGGTACAAGAATTAATGATAAAACAAGGTATTCAGTTAGTAATCTCTAGCCCGTACTACCAAAACACCAATGGTATGGTGGAAAGACAATTCCGAATGATACGAGAGTATATCCAAGCAAGTTTAAAAGAAAGAAAAGAGAAAAGTTGGGCTGATATGCTTCCAGAAGTAGAATTCACATTAAATGTAACATGCCAGAAAACAATTGGAAGAATTCCGGCTGAAGTAATTTTAATAGAAAAATAGATATACTGAAATTGTATAGCAATAAAATGAACACTTCAGGCGAAAACATCAAGTATCCAGACGGAAAAATATGACGAAATTTCAATATCGGAGATCAGGTGTGAGTAAAAAAAAGAGAAAAGAAATAAAGACGATGACAGATATGAGGGAACATACACCATCATAGAAAAAATTTATGAGAGGAGTTATAAACTGGAGGATAAAGAGAAAAAACAAATAGTAAGAAATGTCGAAAAGTTAAAAAATTTTAAAGAAAAGGGGGAATGTTAGGAATTAAAAATGCTATGAAAATTTTTGAAAGAAGGTTATACTATTTATATATACAAATTAAAATTTTTATATAATTAAATACGTAACGTTTGAAAAAATAAAATTAAGAAAAAACTAAAATTAATAATATCAATTAAATTGCTAATAAGAAAATTTTTGAGAGTTTTTAATATAATATAAAAAGTAAAATGTATAATTTTATATGTGGAACGATTTTAAAAAAAAATAATAAAATTAAACGAAACGATTAAATATTTTAAAATGTTATCGTAATTTAAAATTGATTTATAAAAGTAATGAAAATATTAAATATGAATATTTATAAGTATTTTTATTTATATCGGTTTAAGATTTATAAAGCAAATAGTTACTAAAAAAATAATAAGTTTGTTTAAATATTAGATTGTAGAGAATGACAATGAATAACAAGTTCCTAAATTGTATTAAATAGAAAAAACGCGTTTTTCCCAAGAAACGGAATATTCAAACAAAATATAAAAATCGAATTAACATGATTATTAATTTCGATTATCATCTCATCCCACATAGATTTAAACATTTTTTGTGGTATAATAAAAGTTTTGATGTCAGAAATATCTCATAGCAATAATTCTGACGATGTTCCTAGAACGTCTAATAATTATATTAAAGATTTTCGAGCTTTTGAATTTGCAAATTTATCAATTATTTCACTAAAATTGAGGTTTCTTGCAGTATCGTTATTAATATGCAAACATTGCCAATTTGTTTAGTCGCTCTTGTGCCATTGTAGATCTCAAGAAATTCTTTATTTGTTTTTGAGATGAAAACGTACTTTCAGACTCGGCTTCAGAAACCGGATTGTCAAAAATATTCTTAACACAGCTACAAGATTTGGAAAAATGGATTCATAATTCATTTCAATTATGGATTTAAGCACTTCTTTGGCTTTGAGGATTTAATATTAGTTGCGTAAATGCTTTTTAAAAATATAATTTCATCTTACATGTCTGTTGAAATGTTATCGGAAAATTTAATTTTAATCTTCTCACACTGATTTTTCAATATACCATCATTTATGCTTTTTTATGTCCAGAGGAATCTGAACTCATCACAAAGTTCAACTATTTTTGGAAGTGAGTTTGCAATGAATTTTGTAAAACTGAAATGACCTTATTGAATTTATATTGATAATGTAACTGAACAGCTGCTTCATCAATGAACGTTCTTTTAATTTCAAATGATGCACGAATGGAGAATATTTCAGTATATTCCTTACTATCACTCATCATCTTTTCCCATCGCATTCATTTTATTGAATTAATTAGTGCATCTTTATTCTCAGCTTCGATGTCCAAAGTTGCATCTCTTGTTTCTTACAATAAATTTGTGAACTGTACTGCTGTGTGTATATGGAACCAAGTAGAATTCATCACTTCTACTTCATATCGTCAATTTTCACAAAAACTTACAGGTATATTTGGCATCTGCAGATTGATTTAGATTCGAATCAACTTCTTTAATGGCAAAATTTTTAATATTCAAAGAAGATACAATTGGTTTTGCAGCATTAAAACGAGCATATCATCTAGTTTTTGACACATTTGTAAGCTCCTTTTTGCAGTGTTGCTTTAATATAACCAGCCAGATGTAGATGAATAGAAAAAATCTAAAAGCGTTTGAAATTTTGCGAAATAATCATTTGACTCAGTAAAGCATAATGTTGCATCATTTCGAACCAAATTAAGTGTATGATTACTACAATCAGAAAACATAAATTCAGGATTTATCTCTTTAAGTAAAACTTGGGGCCCAATGTTTATTCCTGATATTTAAATTACATTGTCAAAACTTCGAGCCACGCAATTTTTCATAATCAAACCTCGTTCCTCAAAAGTTTTCTTGATATTGATACAAACACCCGTTCTCATTTCCTTATGTAGCAGAGGCATTTAGATAAATACCTATATGAAATTAATTATAAATATATAATCTAAAAGTAAACAAACCAATAAGATTTAATTGCGTGTGCATTTTCTTATTGTCTAAAGCATAAAGATAAATAAAAATATATGTCTAATAAATGAACATACAAACACAATTGAAAGCACACACAATACAAACGCACAATACACANACACAAACCTCATACACACAGACTAACACACATAATTTGAATGCATTATGTTATAGATAAAGGCATTTAGTTAAATTTTAAAAATATTTTTTAAAATTATTAAAAGATTAACTACATGGACGTGCAATATTCAGATATAAGCAGTGCTTCATCGGATACACAAAGCTGTCGAGAAGAAAGGTAAAATTTAAAAAACAAAATAAAATAACGTCAACTTTACAGCATATCAAACGACTCGGAGATGACCCTGCC
>MQRK01102463.1:0-12643 GCA_001938485.1 Girardia tigrina
GGAAATGCAAGATGAGATTATTTGCATAACATTGACGAGAATAGAAGAAAAAAGAAATAAGAATAAATTAAGTAAATTAAAATTTAAATAAGATAGAGAGTTAAATTTAATAATTAGATAAAGAATAAAATAATTAGTTAAATTAAAATTTATCATGAAAAATTAAATTTTATAAGTAAATTAAGAATAAATTGAAATTAGAATTTTCCGATTTGACATTAACAAATTTTAGAAAAAGATTGTTCCTCAAATTAAAATTTATAATTAACTGATTATAAAAGTTAATTATAATTAAAAAAAATTTTTGTTTGTTTATGTAGAATTAATTTTTTTAGCTTCAGTGCGTGGAATTTTTTCGTATAAATAAATTTTTAGAGCTTATTTAGTTTTTATATGGCTTCGATTTGTTTTGATGATGGAGTGCCCATCAATTCTAACATACTTAGTTATCTGTGGTTATTAATGATCTTCATTGAAACGTTCCCTTCTTTTTGTCCGACAAATATAATTATCAATCCATTTTCCTTGTTTTGGTATATATGTTTGATGAGCGTCAATAAATGTTTTATAAATAATGTTACATCAGATCTACAGGTTGCTCCGAAGACCGAACGGTTGCAACAATAGTAATGGCGCTCCGGAATTTTGTGCTGGAATCATTTTATATTATTCCGACTGATCATCATTGATTTTTGAAAAAGTCGTTAGTGAAATCAAAATTGAAGCTCTCAGACAAGGCAATCGTCCAACTTCGTCTCAAATTAGAACAAATAAATTCGTTTTTAAATCGAAAATTTGCTTTTAAATCGTAAAAGCAATGCAATGCAGTACAAAATTTCAACAAATCACAAATTGAAAATTCGATAAAGATAAATTGAAAATGTCACGATACAAAAATTTCGTTAAATAGAAATTAAATCGACAAGCTTGGATTCGTAAAAATTCGTTATTAAAAATATTCGGATTTTCGATAAAGTTCGCCTAATAATTAAACTCGTTTCGTTTTAAAATTTGTTTAAATGTCAAACAGTTGATCGTCGAAATAATTCGTTTTTTTTACGGGATTTGAATCCAAATAATTAAAATTTAAATTATTTTTAATTTGTTTTTTTTAATCTTTTTTAATTTCATTTTAAATTATGAATCACAACATGTTATATACAGTCTTGGCCATAATTCACCAGCCACCACTGGAAATATTGAGATTTTAAAGCCTCCTTCAACCAGACGTCGACGAATGGTTCGTGCGCTAGGCTACTTATCAATGTTAGCTAGTATTGTATTGTTTGTATTACGCGGGAACCAGGAAATGGATTGGTCTTGCAGGATCTCATTGATACGCGGCCTTCCACTGCGTTTCCTATAGGTAAAGGCGCCGATGGCTTGATGAAGACGGAGAGAGTCGGCTACTGCAGAGCGGCTAATATTGAATCGCAGGGCAATTGCACGGTTTGAGACTCCAGTGTCGTGTAAAGCAACGATTTGTGCCCTCAGAGTGGGTAAAAGTTGGTTGCCAGTCATGTCAGAATAGTCACAAATACTTTTATATATCATAATAGCACAGTGGGTATGCTACTAAAGCTGTATTCTTATTGGATGCTGGTTAAGAACATTATTTACATTCACTTATACACACACGCACGTAGATATTAATTTTCTTTAAAATGCAAGGTGAATTATGACCACGACTGTATATCATTATTTTTATCATCAAACCAAGCGAAGCAAATCATTTCGAGCGACAAACAATTCTTAACAATATACATAAAAATTTCAAGTTGTCAAAAAAAGAGGTTTATAACACTCGTGATATGTGAATGATATGTGATTGATATGTGAATCGTCTGTGGGCCGAAGACACGGAGGATATTTAAATATAAAGAAAGATAAATCAATAATATAAATAATTTAGTTTAAAATTCCGAAACAATAATGATAATTTTAACTTTTGTGTTTGATTCAAATGTATTTTTAAATTTTATAATTCGTGAACCTTGGACTGCCGAGGCAAGATCTTTCTACCATCCAGTGATGTTACTATTATAAAATTGCGAATGTTAACATTAATATTATGATAGTTATTACACAAAACTCGGTTTGATTTACTCGAACACGATTTCAAATTTTTTTTCTATCGCAGCTTTAAAGTATAAAGCAGCTTTTTCATGATTATTTGACAAGATAAAGCTTTTTTATTATTTTTTGTAGTTTTTTTGTGATCAAAATAAAATAACGGGAGATGGATAATTTTGACTAAAAATATTTTTTAGCACCAATAATGTTTTCATTCAGTGTCTTATCATCAAACAATTAGTGCATATAGAAATATATATTTTATCATAATTTTTAAGAAGCGATAATCATAAAGAATATTTGTCATTAATGATTCACTGAAAATTCTTCGGAAAACAATTCCTCGAAAAATATGATGGTACAAATATCTGTTGCCAAATGTACTCAAAGACAAAAAACTTTCAGAACCACTTTAACAAATTTTTAGAAATAAAAATCAATTCGACATTTATTTTGTGACAGTTTAAAATTATTTTTGTGTATAAGGATCCAAATGTTTGATTTCAACAGTAGTCGGTCCTTTCAACGCATATACGTTTTCAACCCACATAGTTAATTATTACATACTGATATTGAATATAATTCGTAATTTAATAATAAGATAATAATGTTCTTAAGACATATTTAATTTTACACTATTTACAATATTTAACACTATTTCTCCAACTTCAAAAAATATCTTTCGTGCTATTTTCGATACGCATTTTTTGGTTGATTAATATACAGCCATAAAAATATTAGGTTCAATTACAAGTTTACCATATAAATCATTTCTACAGGTTCGTGACATTTGTACGCGCGAAGTTTGGACACTGTTGTTATTTTTTGATTATAATTTTTTTTATTAATCTTGGAAGCCGATATTTGTTTATTTTCTAATTTTGAATTTAAATAATAATAATTTCATTTTAAATAGAAAAATTTAAATATCGTTAACATTAGTTCACAGTTATTTCAAATACATTTCAAAAAATTTAAAATTTCATGTCAATTTTAGAGAAAAATTAAATATAAGTAAATTTCAAATAAATCTTAAAAATCACGTCTTGCTTTGCTCCTTCTACAACCACCATAGAACATTATGACAAACAATGTCATCTTTTTTTCCGTTCAACAAAGCCAAAAGTGTCAAATTACAGTTGGCGTAAAATTAAAACATTTATAATTTTAATTTATATATGTGGCGAATTTCATTCATAATTTTCTGTTGGTCATAGGGCACTTCAACCCATGATCTTATTCTACCCGCGGTTATTTCAATATTGTATATTTTCAACGCTTGACCTTTTCAACCCCCCACAAAAATTTAATTGTTACTAAATATTAATTGAGGAAATATATGGTATTAATTGAAAACATATTAATTTACTATGTTATAAAATCATTTATTTCTCAAAAAGGAAATACAGTGCACATCAAATACAGTAAACCAGCAAGTTGTAAACTGACTATATAAGTAAAGTTCTATGACAAGTTAACATAATAATAATTTATTATTAAATTAAGAAATTAATCATAAATTAAATGAAAATAAAAGAAATTTAAAATAATCATCTGTTATCCAAACATATTCATTTCAAAATTTGAAAACTACTTTAAAAGGCTAGAAATTTTTTTACATGAATTATAAATTAGTAATCACTTAGTTAACAAGTTAGACAATTTAAACAATAAAAATTTTTTAGTAATATTTTTTTTTATTTTTACAATTTTATTTGAAATTTGTATAATTTTACTAATTTTCTAATTTTAAATTTTTGAATTATATTAAAGTATGGGTTGAAAGGACCGGGGTTGAGAATGTACATGGATTGAAACGTTCTACAACCGATATCAATCATTCTTTATCACATATATTTGGAATACATTTTGTACATTACTTTTCTTATAACTTATTGTCCCGCAGTAAATAAATCATTCTTTTATTCTCCTCATTCTCAAAACCTTCATTCTTCATCACTTCTCTTTATAAATTGTGATTTTTTGTTGGATTAATTATTCTTCTTTTGTTTAGTTAATGTAAAGAAAATTCACTCTATTTAGATATGATTGCATTTGAACAATTAATTGAAAGGAAACTATTCTAATTGTTCTTTTAAATTTTTCTTTAATATATCTTTAGTATTAAAAATGGAAGTTTGGTATATGATTTAATATGGCAATATTTTTTTCTTTGAAATCGATAATTATTATTTTGCTTCTTTTTTAATGCTTATGTTAGTCGAATTTATATCGATTTCGCTATTTATATTAGAATTCATCATTATTTATGTTTGTCTGTTGTAAAAATTATCAATGAAAATCGTTCCCTATTATCTTTCTTTTGCTTCGTAATAAATGGTAATTCCCTTTTATTTGACCGAATAGTTCCAACTAACGTAGTTTTTTTACAAGGAATTGTGTTGATAAGGATTTGCTTGTGAAGAAGTAACAGTGTTTATAGTTCTTCCGCAACCAGTAAATGACTACATGAGTTTGAGTACAACATATTCAGAAGTTGTACTAAAGAGGGCCTATTTTCATCTTTTCCTAGATATGTAAGTGCATTTATGATATATTTTCTATCGATGTCCGATGCTAACCAAAAATTGATTCCAAATTTATCCGGCTTGTTAGGCATGTATTGCCTAAATCTAGATCTTACTTTAGTTGGAAATAGCTGTTCGTCTATAGTAATATTATCACCTGGTTTGTAACAGTTTAGACTGTTCTCAATGAAAATATTCCAAACCTACAATACCATTGCGAATTTGTCTGTTTTCAAACGTTGGCTCCGCTGACTTTTTTTACCAAAACGAATAAATCTAAGAATTTCTGTAAAAATACTTCTGCTCAAAGAAATAATTTATATTTTCTGTTGGTTGTAGGGCACTTCAACCCATGACCTTTTTCTACCCGCGGTTATTTCAATATTGACCTGTCGGCACCTTCCTCCAATAAGCATTTAATTCATAGTTACTGGTTTTCTTCGAAAATAAGACCAGGTCTTGTCTCTTCAACTGGACGGTTAACTTCATGTCCTACACTCAAAGCTTTTTAACAGAGAATCTTTTTCGTTTCATAAAATTTTCAATTTACCTGTTGCTTACAGAAATGTGCAACTTTTGACTACAATGCACAATATGCTTTGATAAGCCTATAAAACAAAAAAATAAGCCTATAAAAAATGACCCGTTGTGGTAGGTAACGGTATATGATGCGTTTTACTCAAAATAAACAAAACAAAATGGTATAATAACTGTAGATTAATTAGTTAGAAAAAGTCATGAAGTCAAATGTTCAAAAGCAATAAGATAGTACGTGCCTATTCAATACTAAAGTTAAAAATTGGTCATTTGACCCGTTATGATATGTTTAGTGTTAATTTTTATAGTATTATGCTATAAAAAATACTATTCATTTTTAAAATTTAAGAAAACATGTCATTCTGTAATATTAAAAATTAATTAGAGCTCAAATTTATTATTTTCAAAAATTATATAGTTTAAAAAATAAATTATTTCAATTATATTTCGGAGTTCGATTTAAAATTTAATTTAAAATATTAAAAAATATTAAAAGAGTATGTTTTAAGATTTAATTATTTCTAAATTATTATAATTTGTTATTTAAAAGAAAGTTAACTAATTTTTATTATTTTATATTTTACGAAATGACGTTTTTTATATCGATTTTCTGGTGATTTTTAATTTCTTTTACGGTAAGTTTGAATATGCATTAATACTTTAGATCAAAGATCGACAAGAATTTCTCATTGATGCTTTGGCAGTAGAGGAAGAGAAATGTCAGATATTTCAAGCCAAATTGAAGGAATCCTTACAGTCCGTTGAATCTCATAAAGCACATATAGAATTAATGAGAAACGAAAGAGATCAGCTTGTCGACAGCACGTCCTGCTTGAATGAAGAATTAGAAGCTGCAAAAGCAGAGCATAGCAGATGCCAAAGAGACAGAAATACATTAGAACAGAAGCTCAGTCAAGATCTACATTCTAACCCATTCCAAGACGATATTATTCAACTTGAAAAACTGAAAGAAGTAAATTATTTTCTATTTTTTTTCTTTTTACTTTATACTTTTAACATTTTCATTACGATATTATACCACAAACAGAACACATAACACATAAAAAGAGCCAAGGTGAATAGAGCCAATAGTAAAAAGTGTCAATGTGAAAAGAGTTAACAGAAAGTATATAACCTCTTTTAGATTATTTTGAATACACATGAATCGGAAAACATCGAGGTGAAAGTCGGCGTTTGCAAATATTTTCAGTGGAGATCTGGAATGCAGACAATGCTACTGCGAGAAATTTTCCAGGACAAATAATAATTTGGAAGGATAGCGTAGAGCTTTTGCAACTTCTGCTGGTGTGTGTCATGAAAACATATGGAGATTTATTGAATGCTTGAAAAAAGAGCCTAGTATTCACAAATTTTACATTAATCTTGTAAATTCTGTACAAACTGCACGCACATAAAGCAAATTTCACAAAGACGTAGCTCAAAGTATCAAAACTCGTGTTGTGTAGTGTGATGACTTAGGTATTATATTTTACTTAAAAGGAATTGCTAGTAATCTATGATTAAAAATTGTTTTAATGATACAATGTTTAAAATAATTAATAAAATATATAAAAATTAATTTTTTGTATTCTTTTTATTTAAACTGTATTTAGTAAAATTTTATTTTAATTATTATTATTTAAATTGTATTCTGTTTTTTATGGTTGGCTCTTTTTACCTGGCTTTTTTTACAAAGAACCAACAGAACATTATTTTACTTAAATACATTAAATTATTGATTTAATTGGTTTAAGAAATAATAAAATATATTTCTTATTCAATGCCTTTGGTGTCCAAACAGGTGGAAAATAGTCACAGAATAGACAAGGTATTTTCATTGTGAAGATATTATTAATATAGAAAATGTTGAATGTCCTTTAAATAAGTAATGTTGTGTTGTTTTAGTTATTTTTCTGTTATTCTCCAGGGAAGATACGGATTCTCGTTCATAAATTTACATTTTCACTATCGTAAGATTATTTGCAAATTCACAACTTCACCCTTCCTCCTATCACAAGGGGCTGTAATAATTCATTAGTAAGGTTTCAAAGGTAGGTTAGAAAAGAATTTGTGTAATGCATTCTTGCAAATCTTTTATATTATCTAAAATATACGTGGTTATTGCTTTCGGTAGCTTCCAAACTTAATAATAATGAGATTTTAATTGCGCTTATTATAATTATTATTTATTTATATCATCAGCTTCCGGATTGTGACTTGTTGAAATGATGTCAGAGGGTGTTGAAAACTTCATTCACGTTCGATAAAGGGATGATATATTTATTATTTAATCTAAATTTTGTGAATTTATTTTAGTTTTACTATTATTACCGCAAATACTTTCAAATTGAACTTCGATTTTTATTATTTTTAGTTCATCATTAATGTTTCCAGTAACCTATTTTTATGATTTATTAATGCCTCGTAAATAAACCGGCAGGTTTCCTGTTGAAAGAAATCAATTAAAAAAATTTTATTTTAACTCATGAAAAAGCAGGACTGTTTCCCAAGATTTCCTTTCTTATATATGAACATTAGGAAGACATCACATTATATTAGGTTGTCAAGCATGAAATTTGTAGACATGATAACTTGTTTTAATAATCAGTATTTTAAAAAATGGAAAAGGTAGAAATTTAAACTTTTATGAAATACGAGTTCCTACTTGGAAGCTCTGCTTCAGAAACCATGCAAAATATCAATAGTGCATTGGTATATAATGTTACTATGTGACAGACAATCTCAAATTGGTTCAATAAATTTGTGAAAGATAATTTTAACATAAATAATGAGTCTCTGGGTCGCCCAGGAACGCACGTAGAAAATGACGAACCAAAGGTAATCGTGGAATCGGATCCATCACAAGGTACTCATGATTTCTGCTAACGCTTGCTGTTACAAGGCAAACAATATTGCATAATTTGACTGAAATTTGTAAAATGAAAAAGTTGGATAAGCGGATTCCACATGAGTAGAATGAAAAACAGAAACAAAAGCGTTTGATGCTTGCTTGATGATACTTTCACGTTATAAATGGGATCGTCACTTGTGATGAAAAGTGGATCCAATATTATAATTACAAATGTTAAGCAAGCTGAATTGACACAAATGGAGCACCAAAAACAAAGTCTAAAGCACAAAATTCATGAAAAGAGGCTAATGGTGAATGTTTGGTGGTCTGTCGCAAGTTAAGTACATTATCACTTCATGAAACCTGGTTCGACGATAACTGCAGATGTCTACTGCAACTCATTGAAAAATATGATATGGAAACCCAATAGAAAAACAATCGCGCTTGGTAAACAGGTAGACTCCCATTGTTCTCCATGATAATGAAAAACCTCATTCTGCACTAAGGCATTTACAAAGCAACATGAACTTGAGTTGTAACTTTTGCATCTTCCTCGATACTCATCAGGCCTAGTTACAACTGACTACCATTTCTTTTTCAATTCGAACAACTTTTTGACAGAAAAGAAATTCAAATCCAAAAATGCCGTAAAAATTGCCTTTTAGGAATTTATAGATTCTCGCCCACCAAATTTTTATGTAAATGGCCCCAACAAACTTTCACTGAAATCGCAAAAGTGTTACAATTATATGGGTGTATACTTTACATAAATATTTTTATTCGTAAAAGTATCTCCATCATAATTTATCAAGTATTATTTATCTCATTTTTGTCCATCTTTCACCATTACTTTCTCTCACCATTTTTAAGGCTTTTGTTAAAGAAAAAGAATTCGCCTTTATAAAATTTTCGTATGAAATAATAAAAAACAATATCAAGATTAAAGCTTGATTATTGTCCTATTAGATTAATCTAAATCTGTGTACCGAGTTTCGGAGACATCGCTAGTCCAAAATGTACCCTTTCAGCCAAAGGAGCGACCTATGCCAAACCCAATATCTACCAGACTCATCACGCAGCTCAGTATATTAGGAATTAAACAAATTAGGAATTATTTAATATTTATTTTAGTTTTTTATATATTTTTTTTATATACGATTATAAAGTATTCAAGCTACATTTGGAAATAAAAAAATGTTTTTATTAAGGTAATAATAAGTTTAATACTGTCAGAAAATACTTTTAATTATTTTTTATATTTTTTTAAAAAAGTTTCTTTCTGATTATATCAACATTTTATGATGAAAATATATATAATGATTTACGTATGTCAAGCTCCATAAACAGTCGATTAACAGCCTTCATCAGGAGATCATGGACCTTCAAGCAAGCATAGATCTCAAGAGTCAAAATGTCGTAAACAATAGTAACAAATTGCACAATCTCGAAACGGCAGTTAACTGTCACCAGCTTCCAGAGATTCAGAGACTTCGGTCGAATATCCAGTTAAAGAGAAGCGAAGTCATGGAACTTCTGGAAAAGCAAAATAACATTGCGTAATTTTCATTTTAAGTTATAAAATTATTATTTAAATATTTACTTAAATGTAACAATTCATGTATAAAGTGTTAAATTAATTAGATACTACAGTTTATTTATTTATGTATTATAATAATAAGGATTTGTATATAAAATCAAGCTTCATGGACTCGTTGCAGCTGTTTTAAATAGAGGTTGGAATTTATAGCATGATATTTTGGAACTAGTTCAAAGTACAGTACTTCATCGAAAATTCTCGCGGGCGCCCAGCATAATCTACTTTTTTAAGTTATGTAATAAGTAAACGATTACGACTTCTGGTTAGTCATGTATAAATAATGAATATTCTTGTAAAGAGAGCTTAAATCTGTGTTTCTCAACTTATTTTGTCAAAGCTCTATAATGTTCACACTATGTTTTTCTTAACATTTTGTATAAATTTGTAGTAAATTTAATCAAAACTATATTGAAATCAAACCTCTAGGTACACGTGATACAAGACAACATTAGTGTCGTGTCCCCCTGCTTCTCACTTTAACGGCTCATTCAAATTACAAAAAAAATTAATAAGGACGATTTCTGAGGGGATATTGTCCTCCACTATATCATTATGGTTATTTCTTGGACTCTTAGATAACTCTTTCATCAAAATAAAGTAGTAAAGCCCACTTTGAGAAAAAATGACTTAGATTAATCTAATATTTACCTAGTAAAATTCTGTAGCAGGAATTAGCCATGCTCAAGCCAAATAGCTATTGACAATGTCCATATGAATTTGAACCTTTGTTGGACTAAATTCATGTGAAACTTCTTAAAAGGGTATATTGTGGATTTCAAGATTTTGGGGAATTCGATCAATGCGGGAATAATGAGAGCCAAGTTCTGATGGAAATTTGCATCTTCTATGGGCTGGTCTGTTTTTTACTGCTTGTAACAGCGCATGTATGTCCATCTCCAGGTGTGGAGTCTTCAAGACTTGGTTACATTCATTGAGATATTTGAACTATTCTACTGTTGTAGTATATTTGGAAATCTCTTCAACTTCCATGGCACAAATTTCCACGACTGTAACTGTTTTTGAGTAACTTTTTAAAAATTTGATAGTTATATTAATATTAAAAGTCATTGGTAAGAATAATCATTATCAGATAAGCAAAGCGGTAATTTATTATACGAAAATTCGGACACATTTCTGCTTTTTTCTTAAAGTAATAATAATTGTTTCGCCAATTTCTTTTATTCACCCTAAAAATTCTAATAAATTTTAATAAAAAATATATAGTCGATCTTTATTTTAACACATTGAATGCTGAGTACGAGATATCTCGTACTTCAATATTCATTAGTTAGACGCTAAGTACGAGATATCTCATACTCAGCATTCAATGTGTTAAATGCTAAAAAAGCAACAATGTAAACTTTTTTGTCCCACGCGTAGCGCGCGTAGCAGACGTTCGGTGCATGATGTCAACAGCAGTCAATGTGTTAAAATCATAATTATCCTACTATAATTTTAATTTATTCAATTTTTAACTTACAAAATAAAGCTAACTTAAATTTCAATTCTATCAAAAATTAAGAAATGTTATTTATTCAAACTTTAAGTTTATTTTTTTTCAAAAATGAAAAGTAATATTGAATTTTAAATTTAATTTGAAATTATTAAAATCGAAAATAATATTCAACTTTAGGTATAAGTCGTTTTCTTCGATGTATTCTTAAATCATTAAGTTAAATCTCCAGGTTTCAAATCAGAACTCATAATTTCAACTAATAAAATATATTTTTATTTACAATCATTTTAAAGATTTAAACAAAGTAATAATTACAGTAATCCCTCACTTATCGCTATTAATGCGTTCCAGGACCACCCGTGGAAAGTGAAAATCCGCGAAGTAGGGACGCTATATTTATTTTAATCATACATTTTATTTTAATTATATATTTTTATACATAATCACAAAAATAGTCCAAAAAATATTATATTATTTACATTACAATCACAATAAAAAATTACAAAAAACAGTACGAATACAAAACTTAATTTCTCCTTGTGCGACTAATAAACATTGTTATGGAGAGTTGTTTGTATTGCTTCTTTGCCTGAATTAGCAGAGTTTTGTAGGCTGGACATGCAGTTGTCAATAGAATTTTTAAACTGTAATGAACGATTCATATTCGTATCCCAATCTTCAGAAAGTTGCTGAAGTTCATGAGCCTTTCTTTGCAAGGTTGCAAGACGTTCAAGCGTTAGGCCAACCACCTCCTTTTCCGCACCCCCTTGTTCTTTTTCCTCCTGCTCTTCACTTGCAGATTTGGTCAGCTCCTCCAGTTCATCGTCTGTCATTGGTTGACTGTGCATGTCAAGCAGATCCTTAATATCTTTGGTAGTCATATCACTAAAACCATCTCCATGCAGTATTTTTGCCAGGCTCACAACTTTATCGATTGTAGATTGTTGAATTTCTTCGGGAGATAATCCTTTATAATTGTGCACCACTCCTGGCCACAATTTTTTCCAGCATGCATTCAAAGTCTCGGTTTTCAATTCATTTATGGCATTCTGAATATTTTTCAGACATGACGCAATGATGTAGTCATGCCAGTACACTTTTAGAGAAAATTCTTCATGCATGTCCATTTCTTCAATAAGGATTTGCAAATAATATCTCGTGTAAAGCGCCTTAAAAGCATGAATAACGCCTTGATCCATCGGTTGAATCAATGAAGTGGTCTTTGGCTGCAAGAATTATACCCTGACCCCATCATACGTTATGTTGGCAGCATGACCTCCAGCATTGTCCATCAACAGAAGCAATTTAAAATCGAAACCTTTCTCTACCAGATAAACACTAACTTCGGGAATAAAGCACTGATAAAACAAGTCCTTCGTGTGAGTTTTTGTGACCCATGCCTTAGGATTATGCATCTAATTCACAGGCAACACATTCTTATTTTTGTTCTTTAAGGCTCTAGGATTTTGAGACTTATAAATAAGCCCTGGTTTAACATAAAACCTGCAGCATTTCCACACATGATCAAAGTTACTCGATCTTTTTGAGCCTTATGACCACGAACTCCAGCTTCATTCTTCTTTATAAAAGTGCGAAATGGC
>MQRK01102473.1:0-10793 GCA_001938485.1 Girardia tigrina
TAATTGCTGATGATGAGGTATGAAACTTCGAAACATGTTCAGTAATCAATTTCATAAAAAAAGCATTGAATAAATGATTTTTCAAAAAAAAATTTAGATATATGACTGAAGAACTTTCTAGTTGCAAATACTGTCAGAGCTGAAGCTCAATCTAGCTGGAAAGGATATGAATAAAGTATCCGTAGTTCAAGTAAATGCAAATATTAATTTTGTCCGCAACATTTCCATGTAATTATAAGCATTTGCCTTGCCTTATCTAGCCTTGAAGATGAAGTTGGCATTCATTAAGACCGAAACCACCACAGAGGAGGATTAAGTTAAACCTTTTCCAAATGTAGGAATTTTATTTTCTTCAAAACACTGATTTAATGTGCAAGTCATTCGCATAAAATACACATTTATCTAATTATAAATCGGTTTAAAAGAAAAGGCTTGAAGATCTGACAAAGGTAGAAGATCAAATCATTGAAATAAAAGTAATAAAAAAATAAAAGAAATATAAACTATATTGTATATTGAAAAAAATTAAATAATCAATAAATTATATTTAAAATCCAAATCCATAGAGATTTACATTAAATATTATTATATTAAAAAATATTGAGAATCGACTATATTTTAGCTCTGAAAATTAAAGTAAGAAAAGTGTAATTGAATGGAAAATGTTTTCAAACCTTCAAACCGTCGAAATTCAGAATTCAAGGCATATATCGGCATTTTTTCGATTCCCGTGTGTGAGCAGCTACTGGGTTGTCTGTCTTCAGCAAACAGCAGTACCACCTCTCCTGGAACATCTCCTTCATTTGGCGGATGTCCTGAAAACTCATTGCCCAAGGTTTTCAGGAAAGATTTCCATGTGTGAGAACACGAAGTGCATCTTTATACTCATCAAACAAATGAATTTTTGGAAGACCTCTATTATAGTGGTGATGAGTCTGGTGTGGTTGCTGTGTGGTTCCCAAGGAAGTTGTTCATCCCCTGCACAAACAATTTCTGAGTTTTGGAACTCTGTGTCCTTTATGAGTTGCCATATCTATGGGCCATCGAAAATGCCAGCCTTCGGCTTCTCAATGGTTAGTCGAGGAAAGGCTCGGCACAGGTAGTCGAAGTACCTCCAATCCTTGTCCAGAGCGCGCGTAAACTGTTTCATTAACCCAAGCTTCATGTGTAGCGGTGGCATTATTATCTTCTCCCGGTCAACAAGAAGTTCGTTTATCATGTTTCTCGCCCAGGTACTAACTGCACTCGCGACAGGCACTCTTTCTTTACATAGTGCTGGGTTCTGTCTCGACTGTCCCGCATACATATAAAGCATGAGTACTTCGCGAACCCGGACTGCTGACCGAGTAGAAAGTTCACCATCTTTAAGTCGAAGCAGATCATCCATTTCTTCTGCTTATATTGGATTTTATAGAGCAAGTACATCACTGCTTCATATTTCTCTTTGAGAGTTGTGGAGAGCGCAAGAGAAATTGAGGTAAACTGGTTCTCGTTGTGGAGGAGCACACACTTTTATGTATAAATAATTATATATATATGCCAGGTAGGACTATGGCTGTATTCAAAAAGTTGATCTAATAGTACAAAATTAGTATGATATTCGGACTCAGAACACCAAAATTAGTCTAAATCGGTTGAGAAACCCCTTACAATTTTTTGGCTGTTACCCAGTGTACTTCATCAAAGTATGTACCCATATTAAGTTCGGGAATGCTAAAATTGGGGCTGTTATGAGGGATTTCTACATACCGTTGAAAGCTAGTTCACATGCGTCCGTCCATACTAGTTTATCTTTATTCGATCCGCATAACCTTCTAACGCCCTGGCCTTTTTTGAGTACCCATTTATGAATCGTCTATAGTAGTTACAGATTCCCAGAAAACTTCTCAAATTCTTCATGCATTTTGGTCTCTGGAATTCTTCAATTGCTTTAATTTTATCTGGATCCGTGTGAATATCTTCTCTATTTACTACAAGTCCTAAGAATTTTACCCCATCCCTTAAAAATTTGCATTTAGATGGTTTTATTCTTAAATTAGCTTTCTCTATTTGTTGCAAAACTTCACCCAATACTTTATAATGTTCCTCTAAGGTCTGAGTTGCTATCATTATATCATCCAAATACACTGAGGTTCCTTTCTTAATTGGTTGTAATACTTTTGTCATCAACTCCTGAAACGTCCCTGGTGCTGAAGCTATACCAAACGGCATTCTACGGAAACAAATTTGACCACTTTTTGTAGAGAATGCTGTTTTTTTCTTGCGATTCCTTTTCTAATTCTACCTGATAATATGCATTTCCTAGATCAATTGTGCTGAAATATTTTGTACCGTGTAGTTTGTCCATTAGTTCTTCCATATTTGGCATCGGGAAGGCTTGTCTTTCTGAGATTTGATTCAGTTGTCTGAAATCCATACATAGTCTTATTGTATCAGTATTCTTTTTTCACACACATACCAGTTGTGTGTTCCACGGTGAGTTGCAACGTCGAATTATTTCATTTTCTTCCAAATTCTTGATGGCTTCGTCTAACTTAGCTTGCAAATGTTCTGGTTGTCTTCGTGGTTTAATATTTATTGGTTTACCTGTCGTCTTGATTTCATGTTTTATTAGATTTGTTCTGCCGATGTCCCAGTCATTTGCCATGAATATTTTTCTTAAATTTTGTGATTAACTCTTTTAATTCATTGCTTCCGTTCATATCTATATGTTTCTTTGCTTCATTAAGTCTCTTGTCATCTGTTATTTTATCTCCAAATTTTGCTTCTAGTTCATAAATTAGGTGTACTCTATGAAACTAATCCTTTTCTCTTTCTATTTCCGTTAGCCAACGAAGTACTATACCAAAACACTGTTGTAAAGATACACCTCCTATCATTCGGGATCTTAGTTATTCTACCACTACAAATTTTATATTTTTTTAGTCTTGCCTACCTTACATATAACTTCTAACTCTCCCACGACATTCATCTGTGCGCCGTTTGCTGCCGTTAGTCTTTGATTAGTGCTGTTAATCGTTTCTGTCTTGAAATGTCTTACTAATTCTGCAGTTATCACATTCATAGCAGCTCCTGTATCCAGAAAACATTCGATTTCTTTTTCTTCTATACTTACTGTTATGCTGGGACGTCCATGAAGTCTGTCATACGAAATTTTCCCTGTTTATCTTCCAACGCCATAATCATCTTTGCATCACCTGTTTGTGTCTCTATTGATGAACTCATCCATCGTACTGTTTTCTCCGTTAGTTGAAGGTTTTCGTAAATACTTTCCTCTCTAAATTTACTCTGTCGATCCTTTTTCGTCTATTTCATATTCATCCTCTGTGTCTACCTTTCTCTTTACTGCTTCTTGTCTCTTTTCTTTCAAAATGTCATTATTTAAATTTTTTATTAGTTTATTATTTATTTTTATATTATATGTGTTACTATTCAAGTGCATCTGCACATTTTTGATATTCTGCTTCCTTGTACCTCTAAAATCGATGTACTTTTGGTGTAAATTTGCACGATTTGAACTCCTACTTATAGGAAAAATTAATCAATATATGAAAATTTTAATTGCACATTCAGATAGAGAATCAAAATTTGCATCAAACGCATGATATCAATTTTTGACACTAGTACTTTTACAAATTTTATGTATTGATTTTTGCACTTTTGCACATGTGAAACTTAAAAAGCATTGTGCTAGCACATTAAAAATGTGCGGCACAATGTGCAATATTGATTAGCACTTAAAAAATATCGATTAGCTCATTTGTGCACTGTGCAGTGATCGATTAGCCCGTTTTTCAACGATTGCTATGGAAAGGGTCATGATTGCTATGGATACGAAAACCGTTACCATGGTTACAACCGCCTTGAATCACTGTATCTGTTCCTAATGAAAAATTTCCTTTGGTTACCGTTGCTATGGTAACCGGAACCGTAGCCATGGTAACGGGTGACCCCTCCCGTGACTCGATGGGGGCTTGTGGGCTGAATGCTATTTTTCCCCTACTGATTGTTGACTGAGCAAGAAAAGTTATTGTGACACTGAAATCATTCATTCTCAATCTTAGGTATAAGCTGATCGAAAGTAAGTATGTTTATGAGACCTTTTTGAACAAAGAGCACAAACTGTATGTAGATAATTTGGTATACCAATACAAATTTATTCAGTTTACTTCATCAATACAAAAAATCTTTGTGAATATTGCTAAAAATAGTATATTTTCTGCGTTTATATAATATGCTTAGAAAGGGGATTTAGTTCAACAGAATAACAGAACATTATTCGCTTTAAAGTGAAAAGATAAGAGTGTGATATATATGCTTTCTTCTTTACATCAGTCAACCTTCTCAAAGAAAGGAATTATATACTATACCAACAATGCGATTGTTATCTTCTTTCGGAACGGCCAAATAATCCATAATAAAAGCCAACAAATAATTTCCACTAACAATTTATTTTAAAAAAATAATTTTCCACTTTTTGAATTGTCTCGCCAAAATTCTGAATATTAAAACAATTTCTTTATTTTAATATGATTCAGTTATTTTTTGGAGGAACCAATTTATTTAAATTACTAACCATATTTAGTACAAATATTTATATACATAAAAAATAGTTTAATTATTTAATTATTTAACTTAATTATTATGATTAAATTTTCTTAAAGAATTTTACATTATTATTATTCATTTAAATTAATTTACTACATGAAAAATTTTAGCTTCAAATTTAATCCCTAACAGCGATATTTAAGCCAACTTGTATTATTGATTTTAATAAACTCATAAATGCGGTTGTTAAAGTATATATGCAGGTTTTTTCAAAGAATTTATTAAAAGTCAGTAATGTGGGGTATACTAAGTTGTTTGTTTCATTTCTTGGAACTTTCTTTCTTCTATGCCATTTCTATTTTTTTGTAAAAGAAAGTCATCTAATATTAGTTTGTTTGACTTCAGGTTCATAGTTACCAGGAAAAGTTTTGAACAATATAATGCTTAAAGAAACACCCTAACTTTACCAAAATCATCTTGCTCCACAAACTCATCTAGACTCACTGATCGTATTTTCCATCAATTATTGCTGTAACAGAACGTAGACATACGCTTCGTTGTATTGGTTGTAGTTCGTGATTTTCGCGAAGTCAAACTATATTTGTGCGAAGCAAGTGAGCATGGTGTGCCTCTTTCTGTACCAGACTGCTTCAGAATAGACCATTCTAACTTGTACTATGAATGAAATTATCAAATTGGATTACATATTACATTTGTCTTTCGATGTTTATCGTTTATATAATAAAAACATGTTTTTTAAAGTTTTTCTTACTGTTAGTTTTGTGATAATTCGCAGTTGAAAAATCAGAAGTTAACATTTTTAAAACTAGGACAAAATAACAACAAAATAAAATATTGTTTCAACAAGTTATTTTTAATAAATTTCAGAGGAACCCTTTTCATTTTTTCTCGCGCAAAATAATGAATTTTAAATATAGACACAAAATTTAATATTTTGTTTAATTTGAAATTTTATTTTTACATTTATAAATATCAAATTTATTATCTTATTAAATTTTGTTGTATTAGAATATTTTATTACTTTTTTAAAAATCTTTATTTTAACTTAACTTACGCGAATCTGTTTTATTTCGTGATTTAATTAGAAATATGGTGTTCTTAAATTTATTACTTCGAATTCTTTTTAAAATATTTTATTTCAAACCATTGTAAAGTTTTGCATTTTAAATTTATCAACGAATAATTTTATTGCAAATTTTATTAAAACTTTCTTTTTTTTATTTTAAATATTAAAGTCGTGTATTTTATTTTATTGTCAAAAATATTTATTATTAAAAATATTTGGCGTTAAGTTTTGTATTTTAATTCACAAAAGGCGTTATATGAAAATTCATTGCCATCTTTAATTTAAATTATTTAATAATAAGTTTCCATTTTTTTATTATAAAAATTTATATTAACTTATTATAATCGTAAAATTATTATATTTTAATTTATGATATATTTTAATTTTTTCCAAATTTCTGTGTTAGATTTCAATTTCAAAAATCTATATGAGTTTCCCACAAATCCTCACAAATTTTCAACGCCCATTTTTGATTTTTTTCGACTACTAACATTGATTTACTTATAAATACTTTCTAACATAAGTTTAATTAACATGCACTGACCAGTGGAGAAATGTTTTAATTTCATAAGAGAACTCAGAAAGTTACTCAAAAATACCTTTGAATTAAAGGAAAAAAAATTAAAACAAAATATAATTTACAAGTAAAATAACATTAATAATAATTGTTTTTAATAATAATAATAATAATATCAGACTAATTATTTTTAAATTCTTTTTATTTCTAGTAAATCATATTAAAACAAACGAAAATAATACATTTTTATTTTAATATAATTTATTGAAATTCAAATTATTTTTTCCCGGTGAATTTGCTCTTTCAGTCTCTCATTAACGTTATCTTTTTTATTAATAATCATTTATATAGGGGGGTGGGAGGAAGGTAATTGTACCGAATCTCTCAAACATTAGTAAGTATAATTAAAAGTTCTAATTTTCTCCATCATTTCTGCAACATATTATATTTTATTTCCATCCGACTTCTTCTGAGAATGATTTATTGAAAAAAAAGAGAGAAAATAAAAAAACCAAAAGCAATTAATTTACGAAACACATTAATCACATTTCATTTTTACGAAATTATTTTTTTCAAATCCCCAAAAAAAAGATTTTCTTATTTCAATCTAAACAGTCTTAAAGAAGGAAACTCGTTGTGTGAGCATCAGTGGTTAGAGGTAAGGCAAGTCAGAATTGGAAACCTCCTGTTGGGATTCCTTACTGGCGAACAGCGTGAGCTCGATTACTTCGTCATTTTTTCCTCGTTTTCTTTTTCAACTTACTAATCGATTTTTAATGAAAAATTTTTTTTATGTTAACCTGGTTATTTATTTTAAGAATAATTATTTTTTATTTCAAAAAATGAAAAAAAATTTTATTAATAAAATTTTTTTAAATATAAAAATTATTTTTAAAAATTTATAATATTATTTAGACGTTATTTTGATTAAGTACAATTTTTATTACATCTTCCTATAATTTATTTTTGTTTTTTTTTCAATTATTTTATTACTGGCCAAATAAATAAATAAAAATAAATAAATAAATATTTTTTTTGCTTTTTTTTATATTTTTTTTGTCAATTCAGTTTTATAATAAGAATATTTTTTTTATTTCAAAAAGAAAATGTATTTATAAATAATTTTTTTTAATAAAATTTGTTTTTCGTAATTCCTAATGCTACTTCGGTTTGAAAATAATGTTTACGTTTGGGATAAATATTTCTGATTATCACTGATTTTGATGAACATTAAGTCTTATTAATTTACCTAGATCAATAAGAATCTCGTACGTTTGCACAAAAAAGTTTACATTAGTACATTCATTTTTTTTCTTGTCAGTTTTAATCTTACAAGTTATAGAGTACAAATCTAAAAGGGTTACAGAAAATTTAGATCTAATTTTGGGATCTAAATCTAAATTTGGGATCTGTGTTACCCTCCTCCCCGTGGTGGATCCTGGGAAACTAGATGGGTTAAAGTCCGTCTCTAGGCGAATGTGGTAACAAAACTTACAGGGCTAGCAATCCTGTCTGTGAATATGTAGAACGCTTTCAAAACCAAAATAAGGGGTCTGGAAGGACCCGAAGTCATTAAGCTCCCGATCGGTTCATGCGACACAGGGACCAAATGCGGAGCATTGAAGGTGGGAACTTGAAATGTGCGAGGACTAAACTACGACAAATACTTTCAATAAATGAGGCTGTGAAAAAAACGATAACAGAGGTGTATATTCTGACCGAAACACACTGCTGGGGCAATGAAACTACTGAATACGACGGATGGCGAATTCTCACCAGTGGCTGTGCAATTGGAACATGAAGAGAAAGAGGAGTTGCGCTGATGATCAGAGAAGAAGACCCGACCAAACTGGATTTTAGACCAATTAATGATCGGCTTTTTATTTGCAAGTACATCAGGAAATCAATCATACTAATCAGAGTGTATGCCCCGACGAACTGCGGTAATACACATGAGGAAAAAGAGAATTTCTATCAGAAGCTGTAGGAGGAGATCGAGAAGGAGAAGAAATTCGCTAGAGAAAAGAAAATGGAACTACTAATTGGAGGAGACTTTAATTGTAGGTTGAAGAGCACTAAAGATTACAAAGCGGTTGTAGGTATCTACGCCACTGGAGTGAAGATGTCGAAGAACGGAGAGCTGCTTACAGATATGGCGATATCATATGGACTGGGTGTTTAAAACACCTTTTACAGGAAAAAACCTAGCCAGAGAACGAGCTGGACTCACCCAGCAACATCTAGGAGATCATTACTTAAAGAATTAAGAAAGGAACCCAGAAGATCCGAGACCTGAGACCAGTGCTGAAGAGCTTCAAACTGAGTATGAGGAATAAGAAGCAAGTAATCAACGCATGCATATTCTCCATAATCTACTTCGGCTGTGAAAGCTGGAGAACTGCGGACAAGAACATTAAGAAATTGCATGCATACACAACTGACTTTTAGGTTTGTAGATCTAACTGCAAGGGGGGAGTTCAGATGTCCCTTTCGTGGTTGTACGAAGTCCACGAATACAGCTAAAGGTATGCAGAACCATGGCTATACAACCCATGAATGTTCGCTTCTCACAGGGAAGCCGAAAAGATCTCGGAGACCGAAACTATGCGACACCGTAGGAGAAATATCGGGGGACTGCTAGCGATTCTTTAGTTTGCGTGGACCCTCTAAAGAGCCTAAAGGCTCAATACCATTCGAAAGAGATGGGACACCCATATATCAGATCTAATTTATCATTTAAATAATGAAGAAAGAAGTCCTATTGATCAAGTTTTACTAATGAAAAGTGATAAAGTAAGCTAACGGATCAGTTATAAACTTATGATCAGGGAATTTGCTTTATTCTAATAATAACAAAATAATAAAACTCCAAATACTTGAAATAAAATAAGCTGTATTAACCGTAACAAATTTTAGAATTAAGATCAGAGTTGTCAAAAGAATTAAGGTATAATATTTTTTAGTTGAAAGTTTTAAAAATCTGAATGAATTACTGTGTTGGTTATTCGACCAAAATCTTTAATTTGGATTATTAATTTTATTTATTTTATTAATTTTAATTTTTACTAGGATTATTAATTTATTTTTCTTTGTATCGTTTAAGATTAGATTAATGTCTTCTTTTTCTCACTTCTTAATTAAATACTGTTGTGGTAGATTGTTTTAGATTGGTAGGTAATTCGTTATACAATTTCCTTGCTAATTTGTCGTCAGGTAAATGTTTTTTTAATAATTTTTGTATTTGAATTTATAACCAATTACTGATTTTTATTTTCATAATTTTAAATTAAAATTTTATAAATTATTATTAATATCATGATACTTGGGATCAACTGTTTGATAGCAGCTGATTAGTTAAAAGCTCCTCAAATATAAGGTTACCAGACGTCCCGCTTGTGGCGGAACAGTCCCTATTTTCACAATTTGTGCAAGGTTCCGCTATGTTTTTCAGAAGTCCCGACTTTAGAATTAAGTTAAATTTTATATTTATGAAAATCATTGTTAAAAGAATCATATGGACTACGACGACTAGCATATTACTTTTGCTACCCAGTTACATTGTATTTGCCTCTCAGATGATATACTTTGTGTTCGTACTGCGTGCTAGCAAACTAATTAAACAAATAAATATTACAAATCTGCTACTTGCCATAGAAAATTAAAGTAAGTAATTTATGTTTATATTTCATAAATACATAAATTTCTTAAACTTAGCTTAAAATACTCGTTGTCTTCATATTTTAAAATGATCACAAAAAGTATATCACCGACCTTAACCTTAAAAAAATTTAGAAAGAAATATACGAATAAAATACCCCGCCTCCTTCATAGTTGTCCCGCTTTGCCCATCTAAAAATCTTGTCATCTTACCAAAATAGTAATAGTCCGAAGAATCCTGTTGCATCCTTTCTTCTTTCGATTTTTTTATTCCGTAAATCATGATTTTTTAATAAAATGAATTTTAACTAAACAAATTACTAAAAAAAGATAAATGTTGGTTTTTATTTTTTTCATTTTTTGTTATTCCAATATATACAGTGCGTTCAAAAAGTAACTGTGCACCTGCAATTTCAAAACAAGAACGATATTCTGTGTTCTAAAAATCAATAACAAAATATTTTGAATAGTCAATTTTATGTGAAGAACAATGACCGTCTCTTAATTTATTAAAAATAACAAGAAAAGAGTCACAACAACTGCTGGAAATAGCTAGTCGATCGTTCTTCTTTAGTTAACTGGTCGATGAAAGCAGAAAGGATTTCCTTGCAGTACCTTTCTGATGTTATGGTTTCAGTAAAAAAAGATGGGACCAATTACACGCCTCCTGGACATGGCACACCATACTCCAACTTTCAAGGAATGCAGAGGCTTCTCAAAAAATTCATGCAGATTTTCACTGGACCAAACTCGAGAATTTTGGCTACTCACATATCCAGACAAATGAAACCACGCTTCATCGGAAAAAAAGTCTTGTCGAGCATGTCATCCTCATTCAGATTTTCCTTGAACCAATGACAAACTAGAGTCGCTTTTCAAAGTCTGTGTTTTTCAACTCATGTTGACAAGTAACACGATATGGATATAAGCTTAAAGTTTTCCTCACGGCGGCATGTGCAGTTCCAACGGATACACTCACTTCTT
>MQRK01102532.1:0-10482 GCA_001938485.1 Girardia tigrina
TTTTTAATTTTTAAAATATTTAGTAAGCAAATTAACATAAAAATATTTTACCCTTTAAATCAAAAAAAATAATAAATTATTCAGGTGAGATAAAAATTTAAAATTAACCCCTCATACAGTTTATGGCTCAAATGTATTTTGAAATGGAGTCGTTTTGCTTTAAATTTTATATAAATTATTCAAATTGGATTATTTAAAAGTTAATTTATTGTAATTATTATTACATAAAGTTAATAAAAACGACAATTTAACCTTTTCAAAGTCGAAGTAAATTGCGTATTCAAAAAATTTATTCGAAAGTTAATAAAATAATAATTTATTTAAACACAAATTATAATAATTATTGAATAAATATTTCATTTTATCCAAAATGATAAAATTTATTTTTTTCAAAAAAAGATACATTATTATTTCACTTTTATTTTTTATGAGTGTAAAGATATTAGAGTACTTTTGGTAAAAATCTTTCATTATTGACGGCGCCATTCTCCAATAATGCATGTAATCCATAGTTACCGGTTTCCTTCGAAAAGAAGAACAGGTCTTGTATTCGAAGAAACACCGTTTTTTACAAGTAATTGTTTTTCCAAAATTAGACCACGCAAATTGTAAAAATGTTCTCGATCAATATTCATTGATTTTAGTTTTAAAACTTCAAAATAGATTTAATAAAAGATCTTGTCTCTTCAACTGGGCGATTATCTTCCTGTCCTACACTCAAATTTTTTCTTACAACGAATCTGTTTCGTTTGATAAAACTTTCAGTCCACCTGTTGTTTTCATTAAAATTTTCAATTGAAAGAGAAAATGCGATTTTATTTCATTGTTCCCTCAATATACTGTATGAAAAGTCTATTGTCTTCTTTCTGCTCAGTGCTTAACCACTTTGCAAGATCTTCATCAAGTCCAGGAAAGAATGGTGTTCTGTCAGAATCGACTTTAAATGTTGAAGATTTTTTTATAATTACATATTTTTTCTTCCTGTTTTTTTCCAATCATGCACTTTTTATTCGTTATGTTATAATTTCTTACTGTTTTCAAAAATTTGTTATTACCTTGTCTCAAAATATCAAAAATCTTGATCTTTAATTTTTTACCCTATGACTTCCTATGCATAGGATAGGGAATACAAAAGCCATAAATAAAAAATTGTCAAACATAAAATTTGAAAAATGAAGAAGTAAAAAAATATTAAATTTACGTAGTTCGATATGAAAATAACAAACATACTGATTTTAATAACTCATTGTTTATTAATTTTTTATAAATTTAATCTTTTTAAACAAAAGTTTTGTAAGGAGGCACACAAGTCATTTTCAAAGATTTATTTATATCCATAATTATACCATATTATTTTAACAACAATTCAGGAGAATTAATAAAAAAAATTGTGAATCCTTTTTAAATATAAATATCAATATGTATTTAATATAATATAGATTGTTTATAATTAGTCATCCTTACACCCCCCCCTTCTTTAAAAGGATTTAGCCATTCTATATTCCTACAAATTATTCGAGCCGTCTTATTCTTCATTTCTACACAACGATCATGTGGTTTTTTAATAATTTCATACGACCCTTCATACCGGTCATTTCTTTTATGTCTGTTTTCTATTCTTACTAAAGCTAAATCACCTTCTTTAAATTCGCGCCTCGGTATTACTGACATTGGTGACTCTGTTTCAATCATTAGGACTTTTCAATTACTTTCTTGTTGTCTAACTCATAATGATGCGAACCATCTAGTGTTATGCTTTTTCCCAGAATAACTTCTGCCAGACTGCATCCAATAGTCTTTTTTATGGATGCATTCATACTAAATTCGATTTCTGGGAGTAAATCCACCCAGTTTCTTCCAGTTTTTTCTTTCAGAGAGACATTTAATGCATCCCGAATCGTTCGAAATTGGCGCTCGATTATCCCATTCGCACAATGGGGATATTGACTTGAAAACCGTATCTCAATTAACATGGATCTAGCATATTCTAGTAATCTTTGAGATTCGAAAACTTTACCTCGATCCACATGTATACGTCCTGGTACACTGAATCTGAATATCCACTTTTGCTGAATCGTATGCATCACTATCGCTTCATCTTGATTGCTCACGGCTATTAGTACGATGTATCAGCTGAATCTATCAATAATGCCCAAAATGTATTTCTTTCCCTTAGTAACGAGTAGAGGTCCCAAAAATCGATATAAATGTCGTCGAACGGCTGTTTGGAAACCAAGTTTATTATTGTTTCTTTGGTGGCTCCTGTATATGTTTTTGATGGTTGACATGTTATACAACTCCGAACAATTACTTCTACTTGTTTTACGAATTCTTCCATATCATATTCATTTTTCATGAAGTAGTACGTTTAATCGACTCCTGCGTGACACAGAAATTGGTGGGGAAATGTGATACAATCTTTCGTAGAGTCTTTCGGTATCTAGATCTTATCATTTAATGTTCTAACACACCCCTTACTTCTTTTGAACCCAACGGCCTTACCTTTGTCCAATTTTACACATATTTCTCTGATTTCTTCATTATTCGTTTGCCACGGAATTGGAGACATGTCCTCATTTAACGCCAGCATTCTCGTTCGTGGTCCATTTGATTTCGCCTGTTCGTGTATCTAAAGACACTGTGCACAAGTCATACAATCTTTCCGTGACAACGCATCTGCATTCTGATGAAGTGTTCCTTTCCGGTATTTTAACTCCATATCTAAATAATTCATCCAATTCTGAATTTGGGGTGTTATTGCTTTCTTTGTGGTCAACATAAATTCTATTGCCTTATGCTCTGTTCTCAATTTAAATTTGGCACCGTATAAATAATGTTTAAAATGATGGATAAATTAAAAAATGGCTAGTAGCTCTTTCCTCGTAATAGTGGATTGTGGAAGAGAATTTTCCCTATTTTAGAAAGTTATGAGAGTTTGGTACATTGGGTTGATTTTGTTGGTAGGTTGTTTGTTATTATTTTTGTGTTATATTTTCTATGTAATCTTGGTGTGTGTTTTTCCCGTTATGTTTTTATCACTTGGTTTACGGTAGTTTTAGGGGCTTGTTTGGGTCGTAGGGAGGAATCTTTTTATGCTACATGTCATCAAAGTGTCATCCAGCTGATCCAGACATTCTGACAAATCGATTATTGCGTCTTATCTGAGCTTATCTATATTATAATCATAACTTTCATCTTCTTCTACTGATCGCTGTTTCAAAGACTGCTGCATAAATGAGCCATATTTTTAGTATCCGCTTCTTGTTGTCGCTTTCTTTTGCGATGTTGAGTTCCACTTAAATTTTTGCTTGACATAATAAGATTTGAGATAAATAAGTAAAGAAATAAAATTTACTTACAGTTGACAAATAATTTACTTGACGCATGCAAATTTAGCCGCACAATTCAATCTGTCCCTTTGATGCTTATTTTGGCGCCTCCTACTTTCCAGCGTCCGAGGTAGGTGCCTCCTCCGCCCTCCCCTCGGTACGCTCCTGGCTATCGGTTCCCCTGTTTAATGTGACAAATAAATTTTAAGAAATGAATAAATTTTACTTTTTAATTATGAATTTTTAATTATACTGAATTAATTAATTATATTATGAATTAATTTTTTAATTATACTTTTTAATTATTAATTAATTAAAATTTACGAGTAACGTAACATTTCGCTATAACAAATTGCTTTTAAAATTTCAATTTTTGAAAATATAGTAAATATATAGCAAATGTTGCGGTTGACACTTCACATAGCTTACAGACAATCCCAAATAAATAACACAAAAACGAACTAAAGAAAAATAGTCATTTGAATTTTAATACATGTATTTAAACGAAAATAAATATATCAAAATCCTGAAGTATCATCGAAATAACGCCATTCTGCAGTGCCTCACGGTCTCTTGGCTGATGGTCCACCTTGTTCTCACCGAACTAAGCATAAAGTAATAATTATAACCTCTAAAAAACAATAAATCACTTCCTGAGCTCACTCTTGGTGGACATAGGTCACCCTTATATCCCTTGTTAAGATGAGTCAGAATTCGATCCTCGAATTGTAATTCACCCGACTCTTTCGTCCGGAGCGACCCATGAAATATCAAGAAAAATTAATTCAAATATAAAGCTAATTAAAAGACTTACATGAATCAGGCCTTGTTCCTAAAAATAAAACTTTATTATGATTATTCATAACGGATAACCACGTCAGTAAAATCTCTCTGCAACGACACAACCATCGCATAATTGCCACTAATCTCGAACACCCGCTAGTACAGAATCTAGTTAGAAAAATAAGCAGACCTCAACAGTCTTACATCACACCCAGACATTCACTGACATAATCCAAACACACCGCATGTGAAACCTCGACTAGATAATTTCTACTACAGCTATAATAGTACAATTACACTAAACGTACTTACTCATACACTGGTACTCATCACGCGTGAAATTGTAAAAGAATCCTTTGGCAATCTACGACGAATCTTCGTAATTCTTTACTAAGATTATCGATATTTACTCACCGCAAGTTCGAGGAGAATCATCAACATCCCATTAAATGTATTTTGTTACTTAATTGTTATTTATTTGGTTTATTTCTATCAATATATTTTATAATAATTTTATCTTTGTGAGGGATAATTGTGAATGTTGTAAGTTTGTTGTTTGTATGCTGTTTAGATTTGTGACTCTCCTACCCAGATGGGATTGATATGTTATTTGATTAATTATTTGAATCTAATGAAATTAATTTAATGATATTAATTTTAAATACTAATTAATTAAAGTTTGATAATTATGAATTTTAATAATATTTTCAGTAAATGAAATAATAATTAACTTATTAAAATTTAATATTTTAAAAATTAATGTTTATTTAAAAAATTATGTAATGACTTTTATCCAATAAAAATTATGAGAAATTAAAATGTAATATTAATATTTCCCCATTCATTAATTTTTTCATATTTAAATATTTAATCAAAAACTATATTAATCAAAGAAGGATGACCACTGAAAATTGTTGTGACGAATCTGTTTGTGGTGTAAATAAATGTTTGCATTCAAATTGTGATGTTGTTAATAATCTTCATATACTTTTTTTATTATCAACATTTTATTATTCTATACGTTCCAAATTACGCGGAATGAAGTCATCTACAATAAATGTGTCGGACCCCAAACGAGTATTATGACATCGTCTCTTCAGCGACTCCTTGTTGGCATGATCGACCGATTAACTACAGAATGTCGAATTCCCTCAAGTTGTCTCAACGTTCTATTATTGAGCACGTCCGATCCCTCAATTGTCCCCTCTTGTAGAACTTTCCTGACGCATAATCTCTTTGGTACTGGTAGAGTTTGAGAGAGCGCAAAGTTACTCCAGTTGAAGAACGTTCGAAAATTAATAATCAAGCGTTACGACCAAATAATCATAGTCTTCACCATCATAGGTTGTCGTGTTCGTGCTATAATTAGACAAACTTTATAACCTGTCAGAGATCTCTTGACTGAGCGGTGTGTTTGTTGTCCTAGAGAGGTGCAGATGGATAATGATTTTGATTTCTCCGTAAAATCCCATGAATTTCTCTTTGATGGTCGACGGCCCCAAATAATCACCTCGAACAAATCAACCATTCATATTCCTTAAACCAGAATGGCGTAATCTGACGGAGTGTAAATATGTAGACATTTATGAGCACGAGTTTATGGGATGTTACGTGTTGAATTGGGAGATGGGGAGTGCGGGTTCTTGCAATATTCGTAACGTAGAAGGGACTTTTAGAGAGTTCTGTGATATTCATTGTTCCATAGTGAGAATCTGCCTTAGAAATGGATGAAATCGCGAAAAATTGTTCCATCGGGCTGGTACTGGAATGATGCCGAGGTTAGGAATCAATTACTTGACTTTGTGGACGACCACCAACATGTAGTCTGGCCGAAATAAAACAGTTCCTTTCAAGTATCGAGAAAAATTGTTCCCTGAAAATCATTTCCCGGTTTTTGCAAGGGCAATTAATTTCGATCAAAAAGGCTCGTGGATGCGTTCAGGAGAAGTATAGTGAACGCATCAATGAATCTCGATTCAATTATGCGTATAGATACGGTACAGAAGGCTGGAAAATGCTCCTATGTATCTATATAGATGAAATGGGATGCAATCTATGGCCCCGAAGACCACATGGAAGGTCGAAAAACACATATCGACAAACAGTGACAGTAACATTACTTTGATAATGGCTGTAGTGACCACCAAATGTCAATATATTAACTAAATAAATTAATTAACAAACTGTAAATAATAAAAAAACAATTACTTTTGACAAATTAAAAAAATGTCGTGAAGAAAATTTTCACTTTTTCTACAAAAATCGTAAATTTATAAATCTAAAATCTAATTATTCCTTTTGAGAAATTTAAAAAGAAAATTTTCCGTAAAAGAAAATTTTTACAATTTACAAAATTCTTGATTTATAAACCTTTTAAAAAATAAAAAAAATCAAAGAAAAATATATTTATGGAAAAGGAAAAGTGAATCGAAAACGACAGAACTATATTTTCAACAAATTATGATTAAAGAAAAAAAATGTCGTATTAAAATTAAATATACTTTGTTTTAATAAACAAAAAAGAAAAGAAGCGAAAAAATATATTATGGAACCGTGCTGAAACTACATACAACTGTCGATCAACGTCAAAATTTGGAACAGCAAGTGTGGATGTACAAAAAATTGTTCATGTGAATAAACATTGACAACTAATCGAATTCGTGTTATTTATTTTCGTCATATTCAATTATCGCCTACTAAGGGTTTTTGGACCTTTGTGCGGGTGTGAGATCGCATGTTTATGTCGGGTCCCCCCATCATAATTATTCTTTGAGTAATGCATTGACAGCATCGATAGCTATATCGAACGGTGTGGAACTTGGTAATCAAGAAGCGGGTTGAATCTCGGATCGTCGTCCGTGTCACGGTGCTCGAGGGTGTGGTGACGAAATTTCGAACGTTCGAGCGCCACCAAAACATGGTAAATTTTATCTACCGACAACAGTTTCTTTTCACCTAGCATTTCAGCCCCCAGCCACTCGGCGCGTCTCGATTGAAGCCCGGAGCTCATCCCAGACACTTCAAACCACAACCTTTACAATGGTGTCAAAAGAAAAAACCGCAATTTCAACAATGGGGACAGAAGTATCAACACCCACGACAACCGAATCTTCCCACCGACATTTCATTCCCAGCGACGAACGTAATCACACCGACGAGAACTGCACGAGACTGGAGAACTCAACAGCCAGATATGATTCGATGACGACAGAGAGCGATCCACCACGGACAATCACGACATTAACAGCGATTGAAAATGTAAGTTCTCTCGTTTTCGGCTCACACTTCCAACTGCATAATAACACTAAAGTACATAAAAAATTTGTCGTTTTCTTTTCTTTTATCGACAGTTCAATTGACCTTACTTATAATAATTATTATTATTCTGCTAACAATATAAAATTTATTATCTCAATTACTAATAATAATTATGATTATTCTGTCAACAACATCAAATCTATTATCTCAATTAATTATAACAAACACACGAAGCAATTTAAATACAAAAGGAAATATAACAACTCAGGTGAACCACATTCACATTCACACCGCTACATCCACACACAACATCAACACGACGTTACAACCAACACAGCACACCCCAATGCGCGTCACACATCGCACGAAATGACACACTTCATCACACGACACATCGATAACGACGGTAGACACGAGACAACACACACCAGCACTAATCATAAACACAATACTGATACACCAACTACACAAGACTCACCATCACCACATACCAGAGACACGAGGGTTTCACACAACACCCATACAACCACTCAGACAGCAGTGCCCTCTCCAACCCCCACCACATATCGATCATCATCAGAGGGTATCCTTGTTATCCACAAATGAATTACACCGTAGACATTGCTTCAACGGTTGGGCACCTGAGTGAGAGCCTACGGACCACCACCGGTCCACGATTCTACCTCACACATGACTCCAAGCTATTACGTGAAAACTTATCGTGGTGTCAATATGGCATCAAAAGCAATGCAACGCTGGATTACCATCAGACTCTGCCTGGTGGCAGCGAAACAAAACCAAACCACGACCCAATCAACACCACAGACGCGAACGCACTGAACGTTGTACCACCTCTTTTCTTTACTGATCAAATTGGTTCACCCAAAATTTGGTTGGACCTGATGGACTTCCGTTTCAAAGCAATGCACCTCAAGTCACAGAATAACCTCTTCCAAAATCTGCTCAGTGCGATCCCAGCTGAACAACTCCAGACACTTGCACCGCATCTTCCAGAAATCATACAACACACTGAACCGTATGACCAACTTCGGCGACAAATCATGATGGCTCACGAGCCCGAATTTGATGTTGTCTTTGAGAACTACTTCAAGACACAGCAAATGGGCACACTGAAGCCATCATTATTTCTCAAACGAGGGTTAGGGTTGAAATAAATTAAAATAAAACTTCATGATCTCGATTAGTGTCAGTCCTTCTTTAATTATTAATATCAGCATTTTCACATTTACAAAGTTTTCAAAGAACATATTTGAGTCCATAAAATTAAAATTAGTTTTAGCATAAAGGACGTAGATAGTTTTAAGATTTCAAAGGATTTTGGAGATTCATTTTTTAAAAAACATGAAATATATTTTTTTTGTTGAGTTTTAAATATTTATCGACATTTAAAGAATTATACATAAAGAAAACATTAAAATTTATTCGAGATTCTATCGACGTTGTGTTACTTCAGTATTTTGTGCCTCGGATGTTTAATTTTTATTTAATTATTAACAAATTATTTTTTCAAATTTGTGACTGCTCAACACGAATAACTCTCACAATGTTTTATATATTATAAAAACAAAAATTTTAATTTATCTTTAAATGGGACATAAAATATGTCGACTTTATCATAATGTACACATTTTATCAAGGAATCATTTAATGTTTGACATTGAAAACTAATGTAAATCACAAATTTTAAAATTGAATGTCTCAAAACAAACATGAAGCCACGACACAAACATTTTGATTTTGCAAGATCAATTATTGAATTTCTAAATCTGTAACAATTTTTATTTTATATTTTAACTTTTCCAAATAATTGTCAAATAATTGTTAATTAATTTTGGTCACTTATTTCTAATTAGTTTCCCGAGATGCTCCTCCGGTTTACGTCGAATTAGGTTAAAATAAAACTTTATGACTGTGAGGAATATTTTGAATGTTTGATGTTTTGTGTTTGAATGTGTATGTTGATTTATAATTGTGTCTCTGCACCCAGATGGATGATTAATATTTGAATTCTTATTATCTAAAAATATGTTATGTTTAAATTTATTTTAATTTCAAATAATTTTAAAATTTTAAATTAGTTAATTAATTTTTATAATATTTAATAAATAAATCAAATTAATATTTTTTAAATAATTAATAATAATTTTAATTATTATCCAATAAGTTTTGAGTAAATATTTTAATGAAATATTTATTTCTCCCTTTGATAAAAAATAATGAGAATTAATTCATTAATCAATTTCGTTTAGAATGTACTCGTACGAAAACTTTGACAAAAATTGTCTTAAGGACAATCAAAATTGTTGAGTAAATAAAAATACGAAAAGTCAAATTGGTGTTCTTAATAATGACCTCGTCAATTAACGTTCATTCTTCTTCTATTCCTAATGTCATCATCTTCTCTTTACTGTTACTATTTGTTCAAATAATAAAATTTTTGTCTCCAAAAATTGAAATTAGTTTCATGCAAATCGAATTCTCAGTATAAAATTCACAATAAAGTTCAAAGGATTTTGTAAATTGTTTGCATTAAAATTTGAAATTTTATTTTATTTTTAAGTTTTATATATTTAATAAAGAAAAACCGGCATTGAAATAATTAAAGATCGAGATAATTGACAAAGAGATGATTTCAGAAGAGTTCTCTCATGTCCTGGCAGAAGATAAATGCAAATCTCTGTTAATTTTGGGTTATAAAACACTGAAAGAATTATTCGTGTAAACATAAAAACGTATAAAAGTATATCAACATATTTTCAGTTCAGTACCGTCGGTGTCATAAAGTGGAAAAATTGAAAAAACTGAGAAAGATTTTCTGATACAATGAGACATTTTCGCGTGGGGAAACCGCTCTGTTAAATAATGTAAAATTTTAACGACTCTTGTTCTTACTTTTCTAAAAAACATATTAAAAACATACAAAAAGTTATAGAAATATTTATACAAAATAATATAACATAAATAGTATAATGTATTTAATTAAAATGAAAGACGAAGTAATAAATACTTTTAATACTCAAAGATGTTTTAGAAATGACAGTCGGAATGCAGAGTGCATTTGGCGGGGCTCAGCCGCGACTGTCCTGAAATA